>PVLA01006595.1:94162-120643 GCA_004027455.1 Hydrochoerus hydrochaeris | reverse complement strand
CTGTAGGCTGGAGAGCCAGGGAAACCAGTAGCTGCTCCATCCAAGAAGCTGGAGGCGTCAGAACAGAGGAGATCAATCACCCAGCCCCAGTGTGAGGCTGAAGGCCTGGCATCCCTTGGGTACTGGTATGAACACGTTCAGAAGATGAAGAAGTCTAAGATCCAGAGCAATGACACCAGCTCTTGAAGAGCTGAGCATGTGCACTTGTGAACTTCCTCTTTGAGCATTTTGTTCTCTTCTGGTCCCACAGTAGAGGGTGCTGCCACATTCAGGGCAATTCCCTGGCTCAGTTCTGTGACCCAGTTGCCAATCTTCTCTGGAAACACTCTCACAGACATATCTGGAATTGTGCTTGACCAATTTTCTACGTGTTTCTCAATCCTTTGGGAAGCAAGATTGACCACCATGGAAACCCTGGAGGGTTTGGAAGCAGAAATTTGCTTTGTGGGCAGATGACCAGTCTGCATAGAAGAGGAGGGATCAGAGGGCCTTTTGCAAGAGTTTATAGATTTGCTGGAAGAATGATATGGATCCCATTTCTTATTCCGTCACGTGGCTTTATTTGCTCCATAAAAACAGGTAGAACCCGTGTGTGTTTTCTGAAGAAAAGGACAGAGGTTCTATCAGAAGTGAATGTTCTTTAAAACATATTTTTTTTCATAGTAGTGTATGAAATTCTACTCTTATTCAACAGTCAGTAAGATGTGCAAAGCCTTGGTTATTATTATTTTTTTAGAAGACAAGTATGGAAATTTTGGCTGGTTCTGTTGCTTGAATAATAAAGGGGTCTTTGGGAGCTTTGGGCCTTTTTTGGGACACATTCTACCTTACTTCCTTAGCAACTTTCCTATTTTTTCCCCCCTTGCAGCTTAATTTCATGAAAGCTTATGCTGGTGTTACAGTAGACAAAGGGAAAATTCTCTACTCTTTTGAGGCCTAGCTCCTCAACTGAGTTAATACAAGCTATCTCTCAGTGCTTTTGTGAGGGTTACATGAGCTAATGGGTGAAAAAAATCAAAGCTATATCAACTTTATAATAGTCACCTAGTAAACACCAATTCTCTTTAACTTTCTTCTCTGACATGCTCTTTCCTTTAAGGAAAATCTTGTGCTAGCCTCACAGCCAGTAAGACAGACTAACTGAAAATGGAAAAATGAAAGGAGAAAGTAAGAGAGGTAAAAAAACCAAGAAAAAAAGAATACAGTTATGTTATCAATATAACATGAAAATCAGTCCTGAAATACAACTTTAGCTAACATGATCTTTTGGAATTATGCTAACCAAAGTATTATTGATTCAGGCTTTAAACATTTGTTCTACAACATGTTTTTGGCACCTACTAAATACCAGGCATTGGGATAGTCACTAGGGATTAAAAGGTGAGCAGACTAGTTCCTGGTCTCTAGGAACTCAACTTCACTTGGGAAAGTAGACACAAAAGCAAAGATCTCTATGGAGATACGCTAACTTCTGTAACAGAGAAGGCTGCACATTGCTGGATGGATGTGCAATGCAGTTCTTACATTAAAAGGCTGATTTAGATGTAGCTCTATGACCTACACTCATCTGTATCATGATACAGAGATGCTTAGACCATGTTTTTTTCCCAGAAAAAATCCTTGCCACTAGGTGGACAGTTGGGATAATTTGTTGCTCAGACTCTGAATAACATCTTTTGGCTTTTGTAAAAATTATCTGATCAGAGAGGCAAAATACTTGTACATGAGGGGAAACTACAGACCCTCAATTTCCTCAAGGGTTAAAAAGTTCTATCATTTGTTTGGTAGCAAGACAAGCAGATGCATGTAAGACCCAAATGAAGCCTCTCTCCACATAGACTTCTAAAGAAGTTGGCAAATCCAATGAGAAGGTATAGGTTGAAAAGAAGTCCCTGTCGCTCATGGCTTTAAGCAGACCTGACAGCTTCTTATTTAGATAGAGTGGGTTCTTTAGTTGACATGAAAGTTTAATGACACATAGCCCTAATTATCCTCCACTCTCTGAAAGAGCTGAATCCACAGCACAATTCTGGGTGACATGTTTTTGTCTTTTTTGTGATTATCAGTCTCTGCGAAGTGGTCATCCTATCAAGTCAACCCGCAAATCCAAACTCCTGAACCATTTAATGAGACTCTTATCTACAGCCATCTTGGAGGCCTCTGTTGAACTTGTGCCCATTTTTTCCCTCCAATAAACAACAACATCAAAATAATGCTTCCTTTAAAATAGATGTGCCTTTGTTAGAGATGTCAGGTTTCGGCGTGCCTGGCCCCTGAAACTGGCGCAGGCATGGTTCCTTTGCTACGACAAGGTAAAGGGCTCACTGGAGCGATGAGAGCAATTATTTAGAGCTACCTGTCAAGTTAATCAGCTCCAGCTCATCTGATGGGAAGAGGTGACCTAAACCTGCCTTTTCAGACCAAGCCATGCTCTTGAGTGGTACCTTCGCCTTCAGCCTCTACTTGGATACACTCAGATTTCAAGTATCTGTTGGCAAAACTTAACTTTTTTGCATTTATTGTCCTGTCCCATTTTAATAGTCCTCTGACTCCTCAAAGGTGATTGTTGGAGGGTTGCTAGGATTTATTTGTCTTTTATAATCTTTCTTTTATCCCACTTGACATATCCTATTGCTGAGCTCCCATGCGGTACAACAAGAGTTCTTCTGAGTGATAGAAAACTTCTCATTTTCTTTTGTCCTACTGAGTCATCCTGAAGAGCAGATAAAAGTCTTTTAGTGAAACCTGGTATCACTGGAAAAAGAAAGAAATTCAAAAGCCGTAGAAAAATGGCTTGTGTCTCAAGTAGAAGTTATTAAACCAGTAGTTTTTATCATCAATCATGCCAAATCTTGTCATCATCAGCATCATGGTCCTAATCAACATCATTTTCATCAGAATTACCCCTGTTTTCATTGTTATTTTGCTCAGTGGCTACTCTGTAAAGTAGATAAGGCAAGGACAGGCTGACTGGGCTGGCATTTTTGATCTCTAGTTTTCGGGCTAGTTATTTTCTGGTTAGTGCTTATTTTTAGGGAAAGAGGGCAGCACTGCAAATGCCATAAAAATGGAATTAAATATACATAGTCCTGTCTCTTGGATTCATATAATTTAGGGCAAGAAAGACTCAAACATACATTAAAGATAATATATTAAATTTTGAATAGAGGACAAGCAGGAGTTCTAACTCCAAAAGTAACTGACATATTGTTTTACAAACATAATTTTTTTAAAGGGTGAAATTTGAGCAGTGTTTACTTCATTCAGAGCAGAGTGAGGAGAATGTTTTCATTCTATCTTCTGGTTCTCAGAGAATTAGGGTGGAGGCGTGATATTAAGAATTTCTTTAGAAAAATGATCAGATGCCTTGCTTGACAGGGCATTTGAACTATTACATTAACAGCTTGGTTAAAATTAAATATCTTAGTAATTTTATGCAAATGACATTAATTTCATTGGTTGGTCCTGGACAGCAGTAACGATAAGATTGTGCTAACCATTTCCTTGATCTGAAGTAGACCCTGAAACTTGATCTGGGTCAACAAAAATTTTATCCTTGTCTGATTTCTACTTATTATAGACAGACCACTTCACTCTAGAACTCAGTGGACCCTTCTCTTCTCTGTTATCTGGAAATTGCTTTTGACAGTTACTTCTTATAGTTCTCAAAATCAACATGTTTCCAAACAGAATTGGAAGCAAGATCCATTGCCAAGTACAGACCCAGGAACATGATAATTACTTGTGAGAACCTTTGATCACAATGTTCTTGCCACGAATGACTTCTTTGTTCATTGTCACTTATTAAAATCTGCTGTCCCACTGGTTTGGCCCAAGTGTTCCTCCACTGGTAAGTATTTTTTTCTAGTTAAAACTATCCCAAGTGACATTTGGGGGGTTGCAAGGGTCAGGTAGCTCCACTGAATTCTCATAATATTCACTGCCTTACAAAACAGATATTATCATGTATTATTATTATTTTTGCATGAATTCTGTACACCCAGCCCCACATTAAGCCCCTTTAGGAAGATGTGACTGGGCAGAAGAAGTATAATTCCACTAATGTGAGCTTTAATGCCCCTCTTTATGATATGGGGGACCACAGTATGTCTACTTAGTTCACTCTGCAGGGTGTTTGAAGCTAAAACTGAGATAATAAATGCTGAAAAAACATTGAAAAATCTAAAATCCTGTGCAAATTTAAGCCTGCAAGACAAAGGATGATATATCTCTTCTACTTGAACTCTTCCACTCAAACATGTTCTAGAGGTGAGAGAATCGAAGTCCTGTGGGAGGAAGTCTCACAGCTGGTTAGAGGGCTGAGGCCAGGCTCAGATTCTGCACTCAGTTTGGTGCTCTGTTCACCACGTTGCTTTTCACGTGAGGCTGGGACTTCCCTGTGAAGGACACCATAATCATTGCTTGGTCATTAGAGGCACTGTAACTTTTTTCACACTATGCTGGGAAGAAATGATAGTTCATCTTTTCTTGAAAGCTGAAGAGGGTGATAGAAAATTAAAGGCTCAGTAGAAAGACAATGGGTGTTGGTGCTTGCAAGAGGGACAGAAGAAGTAGAACTTTGGAGGATGAAAAGGAAGACAGAAGAGGGTGACAACATCCATGGAGACGATCTTTGGTAACACTGCACCTTTTCTAGATTGACGTGGACTTCTGCTGGGATGGGAAGCACATTTCCTTCTTTCAATAACCTGCTGTCTTCTCCTGTCCACTCATGTCTACAGCCCAAATAGTGACTCATTTCTCATGGGAATTACCTGCAGGCCTAGTAGGAATGGAAAGTTAGGAAGTTGCTTCTGAACAGTGAGGTCATGATCAGTCATAGACTCAACTTACAGATTTGGCACACTACGGGAAAGGAATTTAAATGCATGGAGATAAGCATCAAGCTAGGGACAAAGTGATGGGAACCAGAGAGACCACTGACAAATTAGTTAAAATTCTTAGCAGTCAAGATATGGAATGGGATTTATCTGGGTAAAGATTGCAGTTTTGGCCCAAATTCTATAAAACTGGGGAACTTTAAGCTGTCCTTTTATATGAGGCTTGTTCTTCATTGCTGAACTGGGCTTCCATGATTCCAATGGTTGCACAGTACAGACGGTATCACTTCCTGGTTGTATCACAACATGGTGGATCAACATGAAAGTAAGCTGTGTGTAGAAGAGACTGAGTAGCACCTATCAAGGAGTTACCTCACTTTATAATAACACTCGAGAGAACTAAGTCACTCTGCAAGATCAGCTTAACCCTTTCTGAGGGCAGTGCCCTGAAGAACTACTTTCCACCAGACCCCGCCTCTCACAGGTTGCAGCCTCTCAACGCTAACATGCTGGGCACCAAGCTTCCACACACAAACCTTTGCGGGAAGATGATCCAGATAAAGCTTTGCTTGGCACTCAGAAATCCTAGACCGGGAGGATGGAAATGCAGGCAAGATGGGCTTGCTATCTTCTTTACCTCTCTGTGGGGTGTCACCCTAGGGTGATACAGGCTCAGGCTGCATTTTCATCTCAGGTGGGTGTACCAGCTGTGTTAGTCCCACATCTGTCAGAGTATAACTGCTGCTTCTTTACCACCTGTGATCAAATGGGAAAATAAGTGTCTGAGCAAGGAAGAGGTTTGAGTTTCTTCCGCACCCTGGACTGAAATAATACTTAACATGAAGGAGACAGTTTCTTCAAGGTACAGTGAAAATCTTACCATTATATGTCTGAATGTTGTCATCAATGGCAAATCAGCATACTAAAAAAATTTTTTTAAAGTAACTCTTTACGGTGGAATTGTTCACCTTTGGCCCAGCCATTGCTAAGTCTTGAAGAGACAGAATGAGTCTCACTATTTTGACACACTGCATTTGAAATCTGTTTGATTTAGCAGATTATGGTTCAGCTTTTGAATAACAACAGCTTGGTCAATGATAACCTCATTTCAACCTTATCACTTTGGGGTGGGTGCACCCCCCCACCCCTGCTGGGTACTAAGTTCTCCCAGGCACACAGCCTTACTCAATACCATCATTGGAATGGGAATGAAATAATAACACTTGTAAATGGCGATATTGTATAAGCCGGGAGACTTGAACTAAAGCTCTTGTCAGCTGGTTAACTGCTTTGTCAAGTAGTGGTTGTGGGGGGGGAATGGTTTGGGTGTGGTTGGTCCCCAAAGCTCATGTGCTAAATGCTTGGTACCCAGGGAGATGATGTTGAAGTGGAGGAGCCTTAAAAGATGGGTCCTAGTGGGTGATGATTAGGTGTCTGGTCATGACTGCCCGCATGGAGGGATTTGTGCTGATCTCACAGGAGTGACTTAGTTTCTGTGAATGCAAGACATTATAAAGGGGTGGGCTTGGCAGGGCCTCTGCAACCCAGTTGGGACCCCTTCTGTTTCTTTCTCAGACAGAATCTTGCTTTCTTTCAATAAGTATGTTCTACTCTTAACTCCTATTGTTCCTAAAATTCATTCTTTGATTTTAGAGAATATTAACTCATGCTGGACATCTAGTAGATTGGGAGTTTTGTTCCCTTATATCACTAGGATCTTCTGTCCTCAAGCTGGTACCGTAGGAGGGGCAGGGAAGTAGCTCCAGCCTAAGTCCAAAGGTCTGAGAACTAGGAGACGCTGGCATTTTGATCTGTGTGAAGGGAGGAGAGAGTGCCAGGAAGTGGCAGAGCTGTCTTACTGGGGAAGGTCAGCATTTCTGTTTCACCCATGCCTTTAACTGGTTGAATGAGACCTGCTCCATTAAGGAGGGCCGTGTGCTGGATGAACCAGTTCAGATGTTAACCTCACCTGGGAACACCCTCTCAGGAGCACCCAGAGTAATAATGTTTGACCAAACAGCTTGGCATTCCACAGCCCCATCAAACTGACACACAAAACTGACCATCACAGACATCTAACTCACAAAGTACTGAAGTGGGAACCAGGAGGTCTGGGAGGTGAGGTATTGTTTGAAAGGCTGCTGAGGAAAATTCCTGTAATTCTCTGTCTTCTCCTAACCCTTCTCTTCCATGTTCTCTGTGCAGCTGGACCAGTCAGGCATCAGCCAGTGGATGGCCCTTTGCTCAGTTGGTTCTCAGATCAGCAGTTTAGCATCCTTGGAGACAAAATGATGTCTGAGTCTCTGGTCCACATAGCCTAGAGTCCCTTGAGGGACACCTACACCACATACTGACCAGGAATCAGGCATCCTGACCTTCTGTTTAGGTTTGATTGTTGATTTGTTTTTTGTCCATGAAAATTATTTGAGTATCCTTTTCATATTTGTAAAATACTCAGATTAGGTGTGACATGTGTTTTCCAAAGTCCTGCCTAGATAAAATCTTGATATTAGTAGATGACTTGGATGGAAATAGAGAGCTGGGATGAAAGCTTTTCCATTGAATTCCCAGTTTTAACCTGGGACACACACACATACACACACCAATAGACAGAGAGGCAATTTTGCTTTTCATTCTTACTACTTTTAAAAATATTTATTTCATTGATGGCTTAAGTTTGAACATTAATTTTTTTGGTCTTTTTGAAAGAGGGTTTGCTATGTAGTTCAGGCTGGTCTTGAATTCACTTTCTATCCCAGGCTGGCCTTGAATTCACGGCAATCTTGCTGCCTCAGCCTCCCAAGTGCAGGGATTACAGGCATGCACCACCATGCTTGGCTTCCAGCACTAAGTTTGAGTGATTTTAGTTTTTTGATAGTTGGAAATGGAGGGCTTCTTATTTCCTCATTTGAATACATTTTCTCCTAAGTAAATGCTTCAGAAATTGATTGGTTTGCTTTTGTTCACCATCTAGAACATGAAGATTCTTGAAAACAAGTTTCTTTCCATCACAATAAAAGTACTTCCTGTGGACACACCTTTCCACACTCTGTAGGATAATACTTGTTACTTTATAGTTTGTAATTTCTTGATTGTATAGCTCAACGCTAAAACTCAAGCTTGTTCCTCCATCAGTTTTGAATCCAATAACAACACATATTAACAAACAAACAGACAAACAACCCCAAGAATGTTGGTTTACATTTTGAGTGTTTTTCTATTAACACTAGCACGAATTGCAGTTAGATTTATGGTACACAGGTTAGCAGATATATTTCTTATTATTTTCTTTTCTAGAGAAGGCAATAACCAATTGCCCAGTGAAGAGTCTCCTAACTTCATAACTTAACACTTGAACCTCAGTATCCATCTCTTTTAGTACCACACAGTTGTCAATGACAGAGGTGAAGGCTATTGATCAAGTTCCATACAGAACCACCCACACATTCTTCATAGAATCTTGGCTGACAGAGTGACATGCTATATGTTTTCACAATGACATAGAGATTGAAAACGGAAAAGTTAAATATAAATCTTCATGGAAGTTTCAGTAATTTTTAATAATTTGTTCTTTTGTGGCATGCATATGTGAATGATATATTTGTCCTAGAGCAATACAAATTCATTTCCCCACATCTGTAATATCTGCAGTAAGCTAAATTAAAAATGCATTTGTACTTGTACAGTTAAATGATCATATTTAATGAAATGTCAGAGATGAATCTTAGAAAATAGTCAGGAAATTATTTTAGAGAGTGCAGCATTTCATTACTAGCAGTCAGGGAAAAGCAAAGTGATTAAACAAATGGTTTACTGCTCTAAGGTGGTGGCTGCCCAAGAAGACTAAAAAGCCAGTGTGCAGAGTTGACAGGCAAATGCTACTTTTTCTGTCTTTGCTTCTACCTTTCTCTGGGTTTCATTTACCCCTGTGGAATTTTGAGTCTAATAACAACTCACATTAGGGCCATTGGAAACTCCTCCCATGCAACAAGGGAAGTAAGCCATTAGGAAATGGATACAACGCCTGAGTCCATGAGGGCCTGAGACCCATGTACAGGCTTTTATTAGTCCATTTTACATTACTATAACAAAATTCATGAGGATGGATAACTTATGAAGAAAATAGGTTAGCCAGGCTTAGTGGTACATGCTTGTAATTCCGGCTTCTTGGGAGGCCGAGACAGAAGGATCACAAATTCAAGGCCAGCCTAGGCAGGCTGTCTCAGAAGGAATTAAAGAAGGACTGGGGTGGTAGCTTGGTTGTAGAGCATTTGCTCAGCATGCTCCTGAGTTGTGTCCCCACGATCACCGCCACCAAAAAGAAAAAGTTCATGCAGCTCTCAGTTTTGGAGGCTAAAGTTTCAAGATCAGGAAAACCATTTCTTCAGCCTCTGGAGAATGCTTTGTGGCAGATAAGAGTAACTCAGCCTCATAATGTTCGAACAACTAGCTGCATGAGACCAGCACTGAAGCCTTCCAAGGGCAGAGCTCTGATAAGCTCATTATCTTGGTCTTAGCTCCGCCCCAAAGTGTCCAGTGCCTCCCAACACCATGGCAGTGAGGACACAGCTTCCAACACCGGAACTCTGGTGGGGCACACTCACACTCCATCCAAAGCACAGCCTGGCTGGGGCAAGGGTTAGGCACAAGAGTTGAGAAAAAGATCGTGGATAAATGGGATAAGAATAGGAAAGAACCAGGGCCATGGAGTGCGGTGGCAAGAAAAGTGGATGAGATTAGTAGCTGTGCTATTGGTAAGAACAGGGTGAAGGGAATAGTGAGTAGCAAGAAGGAGCTGAGAAAGTAGCAAGAGGAGGAATTAAGTGAAGAGACGGAATCCTGAAGGGAGACAGTGAGACCTTTACTTGTCACCAGTACCATCATATCCCCACCTAGATCTCCCATATGCATTTCGATGTGCAGGCGGTTCAAGATTTAGAATAAGAATTATCTAAGGTTTTGATTAATGTTATGAGTTGGATTGGATCCCCTAAAAGTATAAATTGAAGTCCTCACCCAGTTTCACCTTGGAATGTGTTACCTTGGAATGTGTCCCCTTGGCAATGACATCATGGTAGATATAATTAGTCCAGAAGAGACCACATGAGGGTCGGGTGGGATCTTCCTGCAGTGTGCCCGGTGTCTTTATGTGATGACTTGAAGGCATGTGGACCTTGTGGGGATAGGCAGAGACTGGAAAGAGGAACCTGTAAGCTGAATTGTCCCAAAGAGTGACAGCCACCCTAGGAGCTAGAAAGAGACAAGGAAGGGTGATTTCCTGGAGCCTTCAGAATAGCTGTCCTGACACCTTGGTCCTGGACTCTTCTTGACACCTTGACTTTGGCCTCTCTATATTTCTAATGTGTAAAATCACCCTGTTTGTGGTGTGTTGTTATAGCAGCATGAAAGCCTAATACAGTTGGTAAAACACAATTTGAAATGGTTAAATTAATCAGTCATATTTCTCAATTTATTGGGCTTTTTCTTAAGGAAATTTTATTATCTTCCCTTAAAAGTTTTGTATTGTCATCTGGAATTTGGGTGAGATGAGTGAGACACAGTTAAGGGAGCTGTTTGCCAAAACCCTCAGATTAAGAAAATCATCAATTAAGATAAATATCACTTTAGGATAACATTTTAAAAATTAAAATTAGGGCAAAAAAATCAATGATGAAGGAAATATTGGCATTCTAATTACAGGATCAGCACTAGCAATTTTTCCTGTTCTCCCAGTGTAGCCTGGCCCGGCATTGTCAACCCTAAATGACACCAATAAGTTTAAAGCCATGTGTAATGAAGGACATAGATGTAAATCTATTCAATAAAATATATGTCTCATTTCAATTTTGTATCAGGAAAACATTCGATAGAAATAGCATGGGAAGAGGAGGTGACTGGGGTTGAATTCCATTTTCTCCACGTGAGAACTCAGGCTATATGTGGACAGGGAAAGCCTGGATCAGTGACACCGAGTTATAATGGGGGCCCAGCTAAGCAGTGCTCAAATATGAAATCTGCATAAATAAGACAAGCTACTGTAATCCCTGTAGTGAAGGGAATTAGATTCTTTGGCCTTTACCATATGACAGTAAATGACAGCATAATAAATAAAGCCAAAATGATTTCTGACTCATACTTCTCACACCATATCCCGGAGGCGCTTTGCTATTGTTACAACTATATTAAATGTAGGTCTGATTATTTCCTAGGAAGAACTGACAAGAGGCATATTCTGCGACAGGGAGCTGCTGGCCTCTGGTGCTTAATATTTACTGGGTGCACACTTCTAAAGCCAGGGAGAGAGCAGTAGAGTGAAACGGGAGAGGCCAAGAGCGGAACATCATCTCACACATTTAATTCACTTTTCTTTCCGTTGCTTAAAGATACTGTTGAGAGTCTGTTCAACACTGACAGATGGATATTAGCTATATTTTCTCATCCTCCAAAAGGACAAGTATTACCCTAGTGGGCCCGTGGAGAGGACTGAGCTGTGGATTTCAGGACCAAGAGAACATGAATAATGATAGTAGTAATTAAATGAAACGTGGGGATCTATGTTGCTGGAAAAAATTAATCGACTCATTTTTGAGTGTATGGCTCTATGAATTTTAACACAGCTTCGTGTATACATTATCACAATTATAGGAAAAAACCACAGTTCTGTAACCTCTTATGTTGCCGCATGCCACCTTTTGTCATGTTCCTTACAGTTTGATTCTGTCTTGCCTTTGCAGAACGGCCTTTTAATTTTGTGGTAGGGTTTATTCACCTGAATCCTTGCATTTTGAGATATGATGCCATCTAGTATCCTGCAAATTCATTCTGGTTTTAATAATTCAAGGCTATTTAGCTTTTAAATTTTAGAATCTCTGACTTCAGGTTAATGGTTTAATAGAAGATGCTTGAAAAAAGAAGAAACAAGGAAGGAGAAGAGAGGTAGAGGGCAAAAATAAAAAAAAGGATTAATATGTGTCATGTACCTGGACCAACTCTTCATGAGGTAATGTAATCATATCCTGCAAACATGGACTAATAAAAAAATAAGGAAGAAAGTATGGGGATATGGCCATCGCTTGAATGGAATTGTTGGGGCACAGGTACAATGTAGAAACATTCAGGAGATGGTAAACTTACAGATATTTCATGATTAATTAGAGGCCTCTGCCCAAGTTGCTTGTCTGATGTTTCTGCTAAATTCAATTGACCCTGACAGTGTCCACAGCCCAGGTGCAGATGGGCACTAAGTCAGAGGAACTGTCTTACCTTAAGGCACCCCGGGCTGATTCCTGCCCTTTCTGTAAAGGCCCCCTCTGCAGAACATGTTTATATTATGGTGATGCCCTTAACTGTGCGCCCCTGGTTCCTGGAGTGTTTCTACTGTTTCAAGACTAAACTGCTTGTCAATCTATGATTCAATGTATGTAACCAATCATGTAACATTTGGTCACTTGCTTTGTACCTCCCACTTCTAATTCTATATGGACTAAACTCCTGCCTGACTCAGGGTGATTGCTTGGGAGGAATTATCCCCACAACAGTCTACTGGTGTGAAATCCAGCAGTCCTCTAGTGTGAAGATTAAATGCTGCCTTCTTATCTCCTCAGTGCAAAGAGTCTTCCTTTTGGTTTGATTTGGCTTGGCTTGGGAAACTTCCCACCACAGAATCAGATACTGAATCACAAGCATCCAGGAACAGTGTAAACCAGTGTGTAAGAGATGGTGCACACTTTATTTAGGTATTGGGAGTGAACCTAAGGCAGTGTTAGTGAACCTTTGAGAGTTTTCAATGATAGACACAGCCTACTGTGGTTCATGTGTAGTAGGTTTGCTCCGCTGACCTGGGGCCTTTTTCTGAGCTAAGTCCCCAGCTTTTTGTACTGCTTTGAGACCAGGTCTCATACATTGTCCAGGCTGGGATGTCTGGGAAGATGGCTGAGTGGTGAGCAGCAGAGAAATTTTCTCTTTGAGATTTGGCATCCAGACACGGCAATATAGAAATGTGAGGAGGAGAAGAAGGAGGGAAGTGGGTTCCTGAGATCCAGGAAGGATCTGAAGCAAGAATTGAAGCTTACAGGGAGAATGAAGCTAGAGGCTGCACCAAAGAAGAAGGAGGTGGCCAGTTGTGCTTTCTCCTTGAGCCCAGACTCACTGTGTGAAAGTGGCCACACTGCAAATCCAAGTGACTACTGATGACCCCAGAGGCCTTCACTGAGAAACACATCAATGGAACGGGGCAGTGGACACAGCGGACTATAGTGGCTGATGAGTTTTTTGGGTTCAGACATCCTACAGGAGAGGGAGATTGTGGGGGCCAGTAGCCATATAGAGAGGGGCCAACTGAGCTCAGAACTCAGAACAGTGTGGGTCAGCTCCATCTAGCGGCTCCCAGTATCAGGGTGAGGCTGCAGTGTTCAAACTGGCAGGAGGCACATGGAGTGCTACAGGTGGAAGAAATCGGGTTCCAGCCTCACAGCCAGAAACCAACCTGAACTTCAGTGGAACTGAAGGTGCAGGCTTGCTGGGATTATCCACTACCTGCCTTTAAAGCTATGGCTGGCTTGCTGAAATTAATTAACTCAGATCATGACTCTGTCTGCCCAGTGACAGCAGAGACATACCTTGAAGTGGACTTTTTCTTTTCTTTTTGTTCTTGTTTTTCTTAATTGCTTGTTTTTGTTTTTATATGAATGTGAATATGGCTTCTAGTTCTTTTATTATTGTTAGTCTGTTCTGTTTTTGTTTTATTTCTTTCTTCTTTCTTTTCCTCCTGTCTTCACCAGTTTCCAAAAGTTCACATAATCTTCCTTTGTCCTCCTGCCTTGCTTCTAATTTCATTCTCTTTTTTTTATTCCCCCATTTCCCCCCCAAAACCTTTTAAATTTTCTGCCTGAGCAACACCACTTGAGGGCTTATTTACTGTGCATAATTTTCTGGCTCATTTTAGATTTTATTCATAAATCTAATTCATACAGTGAAAGGTGGCTGTAGTGGATTAACTAATGATCAGTTTTTAATGCCCAGCTGAACTGAATCAGTGCGTTTCTGGGTGTGGAAGGTCCAACTTGAGCATTGCCAACATTATATATGGAGAATTAGAGGGGAAGATGGGGTGCTGTTGATTCTCTTGGAACAGCCTGTCACACTGGCTTTCCTGATGTGAACTTGGTTGTTATCATCAGAGGAGCTCGTTCTCTGAGAACGGCTGCTGTTCTTTTCAGGGCACTCTGGGCCTTACCTTGTGCATTGCTTCCTGGCTCCAGTGCAGATCCTTCGTCCTGCTGGTGCAGACTTTCTAGCTTCCACCACTGGACTTTTTGTGCCTTTGCAGTGCAGATCCTTAATACAGACTTGCATGAGGCCTTATTGTGGGCTCTAGGACTCCAGCCAGATTTGTAGAGGATATTACCATGGGCTTTAAATTTTCAGTTGGACTAGTGCAGGACTTTGTCAGGGGACCCAGGTCCTCAGTTGGATTCTTTGGGTCTCTCCTGAATTTGGATAACTCCTGAATTTTTTAGGTGAATATTATAAAATAAGCCTATGAATTGTGTGTCCTGTATTAAGTCTATTCCATTGCAAACTCTAACTACAACAGTAGACAATTAATAGTTACCACAGTTTGTCATTTTCTGTGCTGTTTGATACTATTGTTACCAAGTGTACTACTTTAGCCAAGATTACATAATTGTTCTAATTAGTTGTTCTTCCTGGTATACCAAGACTGAGGTTGCCTAACGGTCATAAACAATACATAGGCCAGTGACAAAGAACCAGGGGCTGGGCTAGGTAGGCAGCAACTTCTCATCCCCCTAAAAATTGAACAGGCAGGCCCTTGCAACAGATTCAAAACCCAAAACCCAGCTACACCTGAAAGATACCTCAGAGAAGTAGTCATTTCCTAAGGGTTCTAAATATTAGCAATAAAGCTACTTGCCATAAGCAATTTATAAGCATCAACCCAGGAATTAGATTTTAAAACAATGAAAATGAGAAGGAGGAGAAGCAGTGAGTGGGTGGTATTGTCATTTTATTTCAAAAGGCTTGGGCCCCAAACTCCCATCAGCAGAACAGGCCCAGGACTGCTTCACTGCCAGCCTCCTAGAGGGCGTCTAGGAAAGGGCTGTCCAGCCACAGTAGATAGCCAGCAGTTGAACAGTGGACTCGGGGGGCAATTCTGCTAAGAAGCAGGAGCAGAGGCCACCCAGACTCTGTTTTGGCAGCTGCTAGCAGTCAGTTTAGCCCTAACTACAAAGGTCTGGAAGCAGCCTCCTGCTCTGTGACCTGCAGCTCAAGTAGTCAAAGGGCCTTGGGGGGACAAAAGCGCTCCCTAGCCCTAGAACCAGTGCGCTAGAGGAGTCAGTGACATTCTCAAGATCAGCCCTCACTCACAATAAACCTGCTGTAGACTTTGTGGGGTTATTTGATACAGATTCCAGCTCTGACTAGGGAAAAAACACATTAGTGGGGGGTACCAGAGGAATGTTTGTTCTGTTTTGTTGCTTTCCTTTCTCTTTTCTTTTTCTAGGGGGTGGTTGTTTAGGTTTTGACTTTTATTGTTTGATTTGATTTCCCTGTCTCTCTTTCCAAAGTGGTCTTGATTTTCTGATATTTTCATGTGAATGGACACTGCCTCAGTCTTTCTATTTTGCCTCAGTATTCTTTTGATTTCTTCTTCATTCTTTCTCTCCTGTCCTCTTCTCCAGCTTTCCAAAGTTTGGGTGACCACTTTTTGTCCTTCGGCCTTGCTTCTACTGTATTTCTTCTTCATCCATGCGGCTTCCTATCCCTCTTAAATTCCCCTTTCCCACATAATAAAATCACTCTATCAAGGAGAGACCCACTGCAGACAGGTTCCTGGTTTATGTTTCATGTTGTTATGTAACTATAGAGCTTGCTCCTATGGTTAGAGACACCAAATTAGCAGTTAGCACAGATGATCAGTTTCCAGGTTGTGCTTGGTGGTATTATTATTGCTAATTGTACTACTTCAGCCAGGATGCCAAACTTGTTATGATAAATTGTACATCTTTATATGTATGTGATAATCTAGGGTCATAACCATCTCCTTAGTCCAATACCAAAAGACATAGTGCTTCACCAAATAGATAGCAACTTCTCATCTCTAATAAAGTGGGAATATAGGATCTTGGGACTCAAAGATTAACAGCCAACTACACCTAGAAGGCATCTTGGGAACAGATATTTCCTAGGGAAGCCTGCTTAGCAGTGATACAGGTACCTAACAGGAAAAATGCAAGCAACAATACAGAAAACCAATTAAAAAAAAAAAAGGAAAATGCAAGATGCAGAGTAAATGTAATCCCAGACTTCCAGACCACCCAGGACAAAAACGAGGGACAATGAGAGAGAGGCAATCAGAAGACACCCACCTGAATATTCTGGTACTTCAGCCTGCCACTAATCGGGCTAAAAGGAGGCCAGTGTCACTTCTGCCAGCTTTGCTGGGGCTGCTTTGGCCCTTTGGCCCTGGTGCAACAGCCTGTATCGCTGCTCAGGGTGTATCCGCCTCCAGGGAGTCAGCAACACAGCAACACATGCTAAGTCTAACTTCTCCACGTCTAGGCTGGCAGCCAGCAGGTCTGTCCAGATCTGGCACTGACCAACCTTCAGTGGCCCTTCAGCCTGTCCTTGGGGGGATGGCCCTGCTCACCCAGGGGCTCCATTTTTTTTTCTTCTTTGCTGCACAATTTTTACAGATCTCACCTTACCGTGGCGCTACCCTCCCACATGACCCAGTCTGACCAAGGCATCCACAACATCATGGGTTAGGCAATCTGTAAAGGAGGCTAAAAGGCTGTGACTGACATGACTGTGCCAGCTGACCTGCTCACCAGGATCATGTCCTTCATGTGTGCCATCAGCAGTTCCTCATCTGACCTGTGGCACTGTGGTGCAAGCCTCATCTGCCATATGCCCATTTCACATAGCACAGTTATCTAGCCTAGACCAGTCACCCGGATTCTCCCAAACCAGGTGAGCTGCTACCATCAACCAATTTATCACAGTCTGACTACCTGCTTCTGGGGTCATCCTCTGCATATCCTGCCGAACTCATCTCATAGTGGGGTGCTGGCTGTCCTGCCTCGTTGGGACGTCCCTGTGGACTTAACTGTGTCTGGTCAGCCCCATCGTTCCATAGCCACAGCAGCCACACAGGTACTGTCTCACCCACCTTCTGCTTTGTTTTGCCAGTTCTCGCAGCTCCATGACTGTATCAATCTTGTATGCTGTGAGCTGTGTAGAGATAGGTGGTCCTCCCAGGCCTCCTCCCTGCCTAAGAGTCCCTCTGCCTCCACTTTTGATGAATAGCTGGCCTAGGATGCAAAAGCAGGGGATTTTCCTGGGGATTTTCTCAGATGTGAGGACTTACGCTTCTGGAGGAGGTCGCACTTTCCGCACCTGGAAACCTGAGCTCTGCAGCAGCCAGCCATTGCTCAGGGTCCTCGTGTACCTGCTGCAGCTGGTCTGCCTGCTGGACAAGGCCATCTGTCTCTTGATTTCTGCAGAAGAAGAAAGTGAAAAGCAGCCAAGCCACCCACCCTGCTGCTTCATGGTGAGGGGGAGGAATTTGTTTGTCTATTGCTTCTAAGGCTTGTGAGACATCCCTGGGCTCCAAATAGACTTTCCCAGGCTTCTAGGAACTTCCGAGCTGCCAGGAAGGTGGCTATGGGTAGCCATGGCAAGGCCAGGGTCACTTACTAGCCATTCCCCTGGGCTCTCCTTTACCTTCAGGTGCTATTTCCACAGCCTCCATGGGACCACTCCCTTGAGTGTCCCATCGACTGTGTCCAGTGTCCGTCTACTCAAGGGGCCTGAGGGAGATTTTCATGGGTGAGGTCCCAAGGTTAAAAAATTCATGTGTGCAAGGCATCAGTAACAGAGGCAGGCAGCGTGGAGTAGAGTAGAGAGCTGCCTGTGTCTTTAAGGTATAGTTCTTTTGTTAAAGAAAAAAATAAGACAATTTCAAAACAAGATAATAGGAACGTAACAATAGCTAATACATTGTGTATTGTTATTTTTAAATTAGTTACACAGAATGCAAGATATAGACGTTTAATTGTCCAAACAATATTAGCACAAACCTTTCTTTTCAATGAACTAAAAGAAATGAGTAGTGTATCTTATATATCACACACACACACACACACACACAATTTTTTTGCTTTCCCTTCCTTCTTTTCTCCACTCCCTCCTCCAAGCTCCTCTTTCCTTTTGAAGTTTCTTCCCATTTTATAATATCTATTGTACATTTTGGATCTTATTTACTCTTTCAGCTTCTCACACAAGGGAGACAACATCATGTTTACCCATGTGCATATGGTTTATTTCACTTATGAGTTTCATTTACCTGTACATTCATTTACCTATGAAAGCCTCACATTTATCTTTCTTTATGATTAATACTTCATTTTATAAAAAGACCAATCTTTTTTTATCCATTTCTTGGTTAATGGTCATTTGGGTTATTTCCAAGATATACACATTGTGCTGCTGTGAACATGGGTGCACATATATTGCTCTGGTACGATGTTTTTAATTTTTGTGGGAAATACCCAGAAGGAGAATAGCTAAGTCAAATGGAATCTCCAATCCAAGATTTTGGAGGAATCTCTACACTGATTTCCACCGTGGTTCCCACCAACAGTGGAGAAGGGTTTCTTTTTCACCACAGCCTCTCCAGAATTTTGTTATTGGTTGATTTCTTGATAATAGCTATTCTTTCAGGGGAGAAATGGAGTCACAGTGTTGTTTTAATTTGCATCTCTCGAATGACCAGTGATGTTGAACATTTTTTCATGTATTTATTTGCTTGTTTGTATTTCGTCTGGGAAGTGAGTACTCATTTCAGATGCCCATTTTTTGGATTGGGTCTTTAAATTTGAAAGGTCTGTGCCACTGAGCTATATCCCCAGTCCCCTGATTTTTTTGAGTTCTTTATATGATCTCAATAGTAACCCTTTGTCTGAGGGACATGTGGCAAACATTTTTTTCCCACATTGTGTGTTGTCTCTTCACTCTGTTGGTGGTTTCTCTTACTGTTTAAAAGCTTTTATTAAGATGAGATTCCAGTTGCTGATTTTTTTGTGATAGTTTCCTTGCAATTGGGATTTTATTTATGAAGTCTTTGCCTACATCAGTGTCTTCAAGAGTTTTGTCTATTTTATCTTCCAGAAGATGTAATGTTTCTGTTTTCATATTTAGATCTTTGATCCATTTTGAGTTCAGTTTAGTGCATGGTGAAAGATATGGGTCCAGTTTTATTCTTCAGCATGCACAGAGCTAGTTTTTCCAGCACCATTTATTAAAGGGGCTATCTTTCTCCCAGTGAATGTGTTTTGGCACCTTTTGTCAAAGATAAGGTGGCTGAATATGTGTGTAGTTGTTTCTGTATCTTCTAATCTGTTCCATTGACCTTCAGATCTGTTTTTTTTTTCCCCAGTAACACACTGTTTTTTTTTTTTTAATCACAGTAGCTTTATAGTATAATTTCAAGTCAGGGATTTTGATGCCTCCTGCCTTGCCTTTGTTGCCCAGGTTTGCCTATGCTATTCTAGGTCTCTTCTGGTTCCAGATGAATTGTAGGATTATTTTCTCTACTTCTGTGAGATATACTGTTGACATTTTGATTGGAATTGCATTAAATCTGTATAATAGTTTTGGGACTATGTCTATTTTCACAATATTGGTTCTTCCCACCAAAGAGCAAGGTACATCTTTCCATTTTCTAAAACCCTCTTTAACCTCCTTTTCAGAGTACTGTAGTTTTCAATGTAGAGCTCTTTTATATCCTTTGTTAGATTGATTTCTAGGTATTTCATTTTTATTGATGCTATTGTAAGAGATGTGATTTCCCTAATTTCTCTTTCAGTGAGTTTGCTATTTGTGACAGGAAGGTTATTGATAATTTGAGTTTGTATCCAGCTATGCTGCTGAGTTTGCTTATTAGTTCTAGTAGTCTTTTAGTGGAGTTTTTTCTTTTATCTCTTTCTCTTGTCTAATTGCTCTGGCTAAAGTTTCCAGGACCATGTTGAATAAGAATTGAATATGTTGAATAAGAGACAGTGGACATCTTCATCTTGTTTCTGATTTTAGAGAGAAAGTTTTTAGTTTTTGTCCATTTAGTATGATGCTGGTGATTGGTTTGATACAGATGGTTTTTATCAGATTAAGATAAAAAAGTATCAGGTCTACTTTTCTGTCAGTTTTTTTTTTGTCATAAATGGGTGTTGGGCTTTGTCAAATCCTTTTTCTGCATCTGTTGAGATGATCACATGGTTTTTATCCTTGGCTCTGTTAATATGGTATATTAATTTATTGATTTATGTATGTTGAACCATCCCTGCAACCCTGGGATGAACCCCACTTCATCATGGTGTCTAAGCTTCTTAATGATATGCTAGTATCTTATTGAGAATTTTTGTATCTATGTTCATTAGGGATATTGGCCTGTAGTTCTGTTTCTTAGTTGGATCCTTGTCTGCTTTTGGTATCAAGGTAATGTTTTTATCCAGCAAGGGATTTGGGAGTATTGCTTCCCTTTCAGTTTCATTAAAGAGTATCTTATTTCTCTATCAGTTTTGAAAGATAGTTTTGCTGGGTATATCAACTGGGTTGAAGAGTGTTTTCCTTTAGAATTTGAAGTACTTTACTCCAAGCTCTCCTTAACTTGAGGGTTTGTGCTGAGAAGTCAGCTGTGATTCTGATGGGCTTTCCTTTACAGGTGATATGTTTCTTTTCCCTAACAGCTTTTAAGATTGTATTCTCATGCTGAATTTCTGGAGGTTTGGTATGTCTGGCTATAGATTTCTTTTTGATTGTGGCTAATTGGAGCTCTATATGCCTCACTTATCTGTATGTCAAATTCTTTTTTTCTCTACCAGAGAAGTTTTCTGCCATGACATCTGTGAACAGTTTTTTAAAAGTGTCATTTGTTTTATCTCCTGCTTTTTCATTGACTCCAATCAATCTTAAGTTATTTTTCTTTGCTTCATCTAGTAGGTGCTGGATTGATTTCTCATGGTTCCTTGCTATTTTTTTAATTTTTATTTTGGTACTGGGGATTAAACTCACAACCTCATGCTTGCCAGGCAGGCACTTACACTGCTAAGATAAACCCTCGGACCTCCCTTGCTATTTTTAAGAAAACTTCCTTTTCATGACTGCTAACTGCAAGCTTGTCTTCTATACCTGAGACCCTGTTGTCACACTGGCTTAATCTGCCACAGATATTTTCAATGGAATTTTTATTTGCCTGGATATCTGCTTGAATCTGCCTTAAGGATTCCATTTGTTTCCTATGCTGAAAGGTCATGGCTTCCATAATTTTCTTAAGCTTCTCTATTTTTTTGTCTGTATTTATTCTAGAGTCACTAAGCATGGTTTTCATTGTGGACACCATCTCTGCAGTTATCTGAGAGATTATTTCTGATTTCATTTTTTCCAGAGCCTTGTTCAATTGCTTTGTTGTTTCTACTTTGGAGAGACCTGGTGGGGGGCTTTTAGAGTGTCCCACTTCACTACCCCCTGGGTTTGCCTTTGGTGAACTGGATGTCTGGAGTTGCATCTTGCTTCAGTATCTTTTCAATTTCTTTTCTTTTTTTAGTTTAATTCCTGTGGTGATGCTTGTAAACTGCCTATGGTGGCTTACTTTATTGCTAGTCTTTATAACCCTTAGGAAGTGACTACTTCCCTGAGGTATCTTTCAGGTATATTTAGCTTTTGGGTTTTGAGGCTGTTGCAAGATCCTATTTCTTCAATTTGTTAGGAATGAGAAGTTACTGTTTGTTTGGCTCAGTCTCTGGTTCTTTGCCACTGTGCCACAGTATTTTCTGTGACTCTTTGTCAATCTCAGTAATGGAATACCAGGAAGAATGGCTATTTAGAACAATTATGTAATTTTTGGCTATAGCAGTATCATAAAAAATGACAATAGCATCAAATACTGCTCAGAAAATGACAAACTGATCTAACCATTAATATGCCACTTTTAAGCATATGAAGTAGATTTGTGGTTATATAACAGAATCTAAAAGAAACAAGAAAATTATATGCAGTGTACAAGTCCTTACTATGTCAATTTTGCTAACCCTAAAGAAAACAACCTCCACTATGGTTTGTGTCTGGATGTCCCCCCAAAGCCTCATGCAGTCATGGAGGTGCTTTTCAGGGGTGGGCTTCTAGAGTTTGCGTTTGATTCATGGTCCAATGCTGGGGGTATGGGTGTGAATACTACATCTTCCCCGGGGTGGGTAGTCCACATACATTATAAGGGGCAGAATCTTCATGTGCTCCTCCTCTTTTGCTCTTGTTTCTTCTGCTGTCTTCTGCTGCCGTGAACTATTGCCCTCTGCCATGTGCCACTCTCTGGGAGCCAGCTGATTAGTCTGAAACCTCCAAAAACTATGCTAAATAAACCTTTTTTTTCTTCATTTCGGGTATCAGGTATTTTGTCTCAGCAATAAGAAAAAAGTAACCAACACAACCTCCAACCCGGATTGATATACCCCACAAAACTATCTTTCAAAATTGATGGAGAAGTAAGATAATTCCATGACAAAGAACACCTGAGGCAATTCATGACCACCAAACCAGCACTCCAAAATGTTCTGAAGGATATTCTGGGAAGAGATAACAAGGAATACAACTCCATGAACCCCAACAGAATGAGTCACCAGGGAAAACATGAAACCAAAAGTGTAAATAAGGACCAAAATAGCATGGTAGATATGAAATAAGAAGAAAATGTTCAAATGGGATGGGGAACAAGGGAGAGAGGGGGAAAGGAAGAAAAGGAGAAGGAAAAAATGGAAATAAATATTTTATAAATAAGAAAGAGAAAAAGTTTGAAAGGAGAGAAGGAGATTGAGAAAAAAAGAATTAGTTTTTTGCAGAATCTCCACACTGATTTCCACAGTGGCCACACCAGTCTACACTCCCACCAACAATGGAGAAGGGTCATTTTCCCCTGTAATCCCACCAGCATTTGTTATAGGTTGCTTTTTTGATAATAGCC
Organism: Hydrochoerus hydrochaeris; assembly: GCA_004027455.1. Classification (NCBI taxonomy): domain Eukaryota; kingdom Metazoa; phylum Chordata; class Mammalia; order Rodentia; family Hydrochaeridae; genus Hydrochoerus; species Hydrochoerus hydrochaeris. The sequence continues at coordinate 97,768 of PVLA01006595.1, read as the reverse complement.
ATTCTTTCACAAGTGAAGTGGAGTCTCAGTGTTGTTTCTGTTTTTATCTCTTGAATGACCAGTGGTGTTGAACATTTTTTCATATACTTATTTGCAGTTTCTACTTCTTCATCTGAGAAATTTCTATTCATTTCAGATGCCCATTTTTTTGGATTGGGTTTTTAAATTTGGGGTGTCTGATTTTTTTCAGTTGTTTATATATTCTAGATATTAGTCCTTTGTCTGAGGCACAACGGGATTAAGATTTTTTTCCTGCTCTGTGGGTTGGCTTTTCACTCTGTTGGTGATTTTTTCTTGCTGTGCAAAAGCTTTTTAATAAAATGCAATCCCACTCACTGATTCAGCTGGCGTTTTGTTTATGAAGTCTTTGCCTATGCCTATGTCTTCAATAGTTCTACTTACTCTTCTAGCAGATTTAATGTTTCTGTTTTTATATTTAGATACTTGATCCATTTTGATTTTAGTTTAGTGCACGATGAAAGATATGAGTTCTTTTCTTTTAGGGGTTGAAATACTTGACTGCAAGCTCTCCTTGACTTGAGATTATGTGTTGAGAAGTCTGCTGTGATTCTAATGGGCTTTCCTTTGTAGGTAATTTATTTCTTTTCTCTAACAGAAAAGATAGAAAAAGGATAGAAATATTGCAGAAATTCAAAAAAAAGATAAACTGTAAGAAATCACTAATTGATAAATTACATATTGTTCTTTTAGAAATAGTTGTTCAAGTTACAAAATTAAAGCACACAAAGTGGACACCCAAGCAGTGAGAGTGCAAACAGATCTGCTCAACAATCCAACAAAAACCTAGAAATACGGTTATCAATCCCACACACCTAAACATACATGCAGCTATATCTTTTAAAGCGCTTCCTATTTCCTCTTTTTTTTACAATAGCAATTATACATTTAAAAAATTTTATTTAAAGAGAAGAAAAAAAAGGCAAAACAGAAGAAAGGTAGCAACAATACAGAATTCCAAAAGAAAGAAAGAAAAAGAAAGAAAAAAAAGGAAAATGAGAAAAAAGCCCCACTAAGAAATCAGTAGTTTATAAATTACATACTGTCATCCTGGATGTAGTTGTTCAAGTTACAGAGTTAAAGGGTACATAGTAAACATTCAAACAGTCAGACTACAAACAGTTCTGCTCAAAGATCCAACAAAGATTCAGAATATGGTCATCTATTTTACACACTCAAACATACATGCAGTTATATCCTTTAGAGCACTTTCTTTTCCTCTCTTTTTTACAATAGCAATTACACATTTTGGTTTTATTACACTTGTAGTTATTTACTTTTTACACTAGAGGCACAATGTGATATTTATAAATATGATTCTTATTTATTTCACTAAGGAGGATAGTCTCAAGTTGTCTCCATTTACCTATGAAGGCCTCAAGATCATCCTTTTTTATAGCTGAGTAATATTCCATTGTGTAAAAATGCCACATCTTTTTCATCCACTCTGCAGTTGATGGGCATCTTGGTTGTTTCCAGGATTTAGCTATCACAAATTGTGCCACTATTTGCCATTTGTATATCTTTCTCTGAGAACTGTGTGTTCATCTCAGATGCCCATTTTTGGAGAGGGTCTTTGAATTTGGGGGGCTTGATGTTTTTTAATTCTTTATATGTTCTAGACACAAGTCCTTTGTCTGAGGGGTTGCTGACTAAAATTCTTTCCCACTGTGTGGGTTTTCTTTTCACTCTGTTGGTGATTTCCTTTGAAGTGCAGAAACTTTTCAATAATGTGAGATCCCATTTATTGATTCTTTGAAGTGTTTCCCGTGCAATTTGCGTTTTGTTCATGAATTCTCTGCCTACCCCTATGTCTCCAAGACTTCTACCTACCTTGTCTTCCAGTAGATTTAGTGTTTCTGTTTTAACATTTAGGTCTTTGATCCATTTAGACTTTAGCTTTGTGCATGGTGATAGGCTTGGATCTAGTTTCAGTCTTTGGCACGTAGAGAGCCAATTTTCCAACACCATTTATTAAAGATTCTATCCTTCTTCCAGTGGACATATTTAGTCCCTTTGTCAAATATCAGGTGGATGAGTGTCTTTGTAGTTGTGCTTGCATCTTCTAATCTGTTCCATTGATCCTCAGGTCTATTTCTTTGCCAGTACCAAGCTGATTGTATCACTGTGGCTTTATAGTACTGTTTCAAGTCAGGAATTGAGATGCCTCCTGCCTTGCTTTTGTTGCTTAGAATTGCCTTTGCTATTCTAGGTTTCTTCTGTTTCCAAATGAATTTTAGTAGTGTTTTATCTAAATCTGTGAGGTATGTCAATGGTATTTTGATTGGGATTGTGTTATATCTGTGTAACAGTTTTGGGAGTATGGCCATTTTCATTATGTTGGTTCTTCCTAACCATGAGCAAGGAATATCCCTCCATTTTCTAATATCCTCTTCAATCTCCTTTTTCAGCATAGTATAATTTTCAGCATATAGGTCTTTTACCTTTTTAGTTAGGTTAATTCCTATGTATTTCATTTTTTTTACATGTTATTGTAAAGGGCGATATTTCTGTAATTTCTCTCTCAGTGAGTTCTTTGTGTACAGGAATGCTATTGATTTTTGAGCATTGACTTTGTATCCAGCTACACTGCTGAATTTGTTCATTATCTCTAGTAGTTTTTTAATGGAGATTTTTGGCTCTTCTGCATAGAGTATCATGCCATCAGCAAATAGTGATAATTTAGCTTCTTCCTTTCCTATCTTTACTCCTTTTATTTCTCTCTCTTGTCTGATTGCCCTGGCTAGTGTTTCCAGAACTATATTGAAAAAGAGTGGTGATAGTGGACATCCTCGTCTTGTTCCTGATTTTAAAGTGAAAGCTTTCAGTTTTTGTCCATTTAGTATAATGTTGGATGTTGGTTTGTCATAGATGGCCTTTATAAAGTTGAGGCAGACACCGTGTATTCTGAGTTTCTAAAGGGTTTTTATCATGAACATGTGTTGGACTTTGTCAAAAGCTTTTTCTGCATCTATTGAGATGACCATGTGGTTTTTGTTTTTGGCTCTGTTGATGTGGTGTATTACATTTATTGATTTGTGTATATTAAACCATCCCTGCATTCCTGGCATGAACCCCACTTGGTCATGATGTATAATCTTCTTGATGATTTGCTGCATTCTATTTGCCAGTATTTTGTTGAGAATCTTTGCATCAGTGTTCATTAGTGAGATTGGCTTATAGTTCTCTTTTTTGGTTGGATCTTTCTCTGGTTTTGGTATCAGAGTAATACTTGCCTCCAGGAATGATTTAGGGAGGATTGCTTTCTTCTCAATTTCATTGAAGAGTTTAAGGAGTATTGGCATCAAATCTTCTCTAAATTTCTTGTAGAATTCAGCTGTGAATCCATCCAGACCTGGGCTTTTCTTTGTTGGTAAGTTTTTAATTATATTTTCAATTTCAATAGCTAATATTGGGTTGTTCAAAATTGCTATATCTTCTTGGTTGAGCTTTGGTAGTTCATATGTTTCTAGAAATCTGTCCATTTCCTCTGTGTTTTCCACTCTATGTGAGTAGAGATTTTCAAAGTAGGTATTCATGATCTTTTGAATTTCCATGGGATCTGTAGTAATTTCTCCCTTTTCAGTT
>PVLA01006595.1:21244-94062 GCA_004027455.1 Hydrochoerus hydrochaeris | reverse complement strand
TATAAGGTTAGCTAGGAGTTTTTCAATTTTTTTTATTCTCTCAAAAAACCCAGCTTTTTGATTCATTAATTCTTTGTATTGTTTTTTTAGTTTCAATTGCATTAATTTCTGCTCTAATCTTTACAATTTCCTCTCTTCTATGAGTTTTGGGTTTAGCTTGCTCTTCTTTTTCTAGAAGCTTGAGATGGAGCATTACATTGTTTATTTGTGCTCACTCATTCTGTTTGCTTGATACGACAATTTATTGCTATATATTTTCCTCTTAAGACTGCTTTCATTGCATCCCACAGATCACAGTATGTTGTTTCTATATTTTCATTGTATTGTAGGTATTGCTTTGTTTGTTCTTTAATTTCATCTGTAGCCCACTTGTTGTTCAAAAGGCTGTTATTTAATTTCTATGTATTTATGCAGGTTTTACAATTTCTTTTGCCATTAATTTCCAATTTCAGTGTACTATGGTCAGATATTATGCATGATATGATTTCAATACCTTTGCATTTACTTAAGAATGTTTTATGGGATAATATATGGTCTATTTTGGAGAATGTCCCATGTGCAGCTGAGAAGAATGTTTATTCTGATGTGGTTAGGTGGAACACTCTGTAAATGTCTACTAAGTCCAATTGCTCACAGGTATGATTCAGTTTTGTTATTTCTTTGCTGACTTTTTGTCTAGTTGATCTATCTCTTTGTGACAATGGGCTGTTAAGATCTGTTATAATTGTGTTCTTGTGTATTTGGTTTTTCATGTCCATTAGTATCTGTCTTATATAGTTGGGTGCTCCTGTATTTGGTGCATATATATTTATAATTGTTAGTTCTTCCTCTTGAATTTTTCCACTAACAAGTATGTAGTGACCTTCTCTAACTCTTTTAATCATTTTAGGTTTGAAGTTCACATTGTCTGCAAATAGAATAGCTACCCCTGCTTTTTTCTGGGTTCCTGTTGCATGGAATACTGTTTTCCATCCTTTGACTTTTGATCTATCAGTTTCCTTTTGGGTCAGATGTGTTTCTTGTATACAGCATATTGTGGGTTCCTGTTTCTTGATCCATTCTGTCAATCTATTTCTTTTTATAGGTGAATAGAGGCCATTTATATTTACACATATCACTGATATGTATTGGCTTGACTTTGCCATGTTATGTTCCAGTTGTTTCTCTCTGCTTTCCCCCTTATTTAATTGCTTATCCTACCTGGTGATTTCTTTCTGTTGTTGTTTTGGGGATTGTGGTCATTTTTATCTCTGTCTAGTATGTCTTTCAGTACTCTTTCTAGGGTTGGTTTGGTGGACATGAATTTCTTCAGTTGTTCTTTGCCATGGAAGTATCTTGTTTCTCCATTAAATTTGAATGAAAGTTTTGCTGGGTACATCAGTCTGGGTTGAAAGTTGTTTTCTTTCAGGGCTTGAAATACCTCACTCCAAGCTCTTCTTGACTTGAGGATTTGTGCTGAAAAGTCTGCTGTGAATCTAAAGGGCTTTCCTTGATAGGTGAGTTGTATCTTTTCTCTAACAGCTTTTAGTATTCTGTTTTTATGCTGTATGCCTGAGATCTTAATTATTATGTGTCTTGGTGTGGATTTATGTTGATTGTGACTGTTTGGTGTTCTATATGGCTCACTTACCTGCATATCAGATTCTTTCCCCATGTTTGGGAAATTTTCTTCTATTATTTCTGTAAATAATTTATGTATGTCTTTTGCCTGGACTCCTGTATCTTTGCTAATGCCCATTTTTCTTATATTGTTGCTCTTGGCATCATCAAGAAGCTTCTAGATTGTCATTTCCTGCTGCTTTGTTATTTTTAAAAGTTCTATCCTTTCCTGATCACTAATTGTGATCCTGTCCTCAAGGTCCGAAATCCTATCCTCAGCTTCCTTTAGGTGGTTTTGCATGCTTTCAATAGAATTTTTTGTTTCTTGGGTGTCTCTTTGAGTTTGTTTCATGAATTCTGCTTGTTTTCTATATTGTTCATTCAAGGTTTCAGTCAGTTTCCCATGCTCATATACTTTTTCTCTAGTTCTTCTTTAGCTGCATGCAACAACTCCTTTACTAAAGTTGTTATTTCTATCTTTACATGGGAGAGTACTTCTAATTTGATTTCTTCTATAGCCTGATGCAGTTGTTTTTTTTATTTCACTCGCTATCTTTTCAGAGATTCCCAGTGTGTTACTTTTGGGGTCCTCTATTTCAATGTGTCCTATACTTGCTTCTGGTGAACTATATGTTTGAGACTGCATTTTGCTTTTTTGTTTTGTCATTTTCACTCTGCCTGATGTTTTCTATGTGTAGGAGGGGATCACACACACTCTTTTCAGACTCACCAAAGTCTTACAGTTAGTTGGAGGGTGTTTTACTACTGGCCCTATTTATGCACTGTACACCTCTATTTTAGGGCCATACTTATCACACTGATACAGTTAATCTGCTGTAGTCCAAGGTTTGCCACCTGGGAGCAAAGTTCCAAAGTTTTTCACACTAACTGGAGCCTGCTGAGGTCTTCTGATGTTCCAGGTGGGAGGGTGGGCCCAGCAGAAGCAGTCCAGGGAAGTTTTCAGTCTTGGGCGGGCTTCCGAGATGTTCCAGGTGACAGGGTGCACCCACAGGGGAGGTTACAGGCAGCCTATGCCTGAGGCGGGCCTCCTTGATGTTCCTGGTGGCAGGCCAGGCCCTCAGGGGAGTTTCCAGGTGGCTTACCCCTAATGTAGGCTTCTGCTAAATTCCCGGTGGCAGGGTGGGGGGGCCCTCAGGGGAGGTTCCAGGCAGCTTACGCCTGATGTGGGCTTCTGCTAAGTTCTCTAACAGCTTTTAATATTCTGTTATTGTGCTGAATTTCTGGAATCTTGACTATTATATGCCTTGGTGTAGATTTTTTTTCCTTGATCTTAGCTAATGGAAATTCTGTATGCTTTACTTACGTGTATGTCAAATTCTTTTTCCCTTTTAAAGTTTTCTGCTATTATTTCTGTGAACAAGTTTTTTATGTCCTTTGCATTATCTCCTGGGTTTTTATTGAGTCCAATAAATCTTATGTTTTTCTCTTTGTATCATCTAGCAATTATTCTAGAAAAAAATTTTGTCATCCCTTTCTATTTTTAAGAAATCTTTCATTTCACGATCACTACTGCAACCCAGCCTTCTATATCTGATATTCTGTCCTTAGGTTGGTTCATTCTGCTCCATATACTTTTAATCAAATTTTTAATCTCCAGGATATCTTCTCGTATCTGATTCATGGATTTCATTTTTCCCTATGTTGGGCATTTATGGTTGCTATCATCTTCTTAAATTTCTTTTTTTAAAAAACCTGTATCATCTCTAAATTAATTAATCATGAGCTTCATTATGGTCACCATGTCTAAAGTTATCTGAGGAATTCTGATTTGATTTTTTTTCTAGAGCCTCATTTATCTGCTTTTTTTATTTTCCCTGTTATCACTTCAGAGAGTCCAGGTGAGTAGCTTTCAAATTGTTTCACCTCACTGCCCCCTAGGATTTCCTTTAGTGAGCTGGAAGTCTGAGGTTGCATCTTGATTCTGTCGCCTCATTCTGTCTGTCTTTCTGTCTTTCTTTATCTGTCTCATAGTTTAATTCCTGCATTGATGCTTGTAAATTGCTTTAGGCAGTTACATATACTGCTAGTATTGAGAACCCCTAGGAAATGACTATTCAGAGAATTCTTCCAGGTATAGCTTGCTTTTGGGCTTTGAGTCTGTTGCCAGATCTTTTCTTTTCAACTTATTGGGGATGGGAAGTTGTTGCCTATTTGGCCCAGCTCCTAGTTATTTTAAACTGGCCTACAATATTGTTTATGACCCTCAGGTGAACTCAGTCTCAGTTACCAGGAAAAACTGATTAGAACAATTATGTCATCTCGGCTAAAGTGGTATAATTGGTAACAAGAATATGGTCAAACACACCCTAGAAAATGACAAACTGGTAACCACTAATTTGCCACCTTTAACTATATGGACAAGATTCATAGTTATATAAGGAAATCTAAAACCAACCAGAAAATTGTATACTGTTAATATCCTCTCTTATAGTGATTTTACCCTCAGGGGAGAAAATTTAAAATGTATTGTTGGAAAATAGAGAACTAGAAGAAGATAAAGAGATTAGAAGCAAGAAAGGAGGACAAAGGAAGATTATGCAAACTTTGGGGACTGGTGAAGAAGACAGGAGGGAAAGAAAGAAGAAACAGATACAAGAACAACAAAACAACAACAGCAAAACTAGAAACAATGATCATGCTCATATAAAAACAAGAAAATCATTTAGGAATAATAGAAAAAATATACAAGCAAAGAAAGGATGAAATACAGAAAAAATAAAAAATATTCTTTTCAGGGCATGTCTCTTCTGTTACTGGCAGACATAGGGGGTGTTGTAGTCAGGGACTGCAAGGAGAATGATTACATACAGGCCACATAATTTATATTGTAATAGTCACCCAAGAGTTAAATATGAAGAAGTGCGGGAAATTTATTTACAACCCTAAAGACCAAAGGAAATCCAGCAGAGGGCCTGGATCCCACAGCATGAGTCCAGCTGAAGATCTAGAGCCCATGACAATGGCCCTCATGAGTCCAACTAGAGGCTCAGAGCCTACAACAATGACTCATGAGAGTCTGCTTCATGGATCTGCACTGGGAAGGCCCAAAGGTCACCAGTGGAAGCTAGAAAGTTTATGCAAACAGGGTGAAGGATCTGTGCTAGTAGGTTGATGGTTCTACACTGGTGCCAAGAAGTGATGTTTGAAATAAAGACCAGGGCTCCCTTGAAAAGTACCACAGCCATCCTCAGCAATAATGAGGTCCTGAGTTCCTCCTCCTCCCAGAATAGCCAAGTACATATCAGGAAGCCACTGTGACAAGCTTCTGCTGGAGACTGAACAGCACACACATCTTCCCTGCAGAGCCAGGAAACAATGCTCAAGGTGAGGACCAAAGCTCCCCCAAAGTGAATCGCAGCCACTCTTAGCAACAAGATCCTGAGATTGTCTGATGATAACAGCTGAGTTCATATCAGGGGAGCCAGCATGACAAGCTCTTCCAGGAGAACCAGTGGCTCCAACCAACAACATCACTTAGGAGAACCTATAATGCCTCTCGCTTTCTCTCTACATCTCCTTTTTATGCTGGCAACAGTCCTCATTTGGGCCATCCATGCTCAGCACCACGCTGATTTTATTCAGCTAGTATTTAAGTTGATCACCAGTTACCAATTTGCTAGAGGGAGAAAACAGAGCCCAGATCCTTGTTGACTGATACTAACAAGTCAGCAGTAGAATTACGGTGGTGGGAGACAATCCCAGCAAAGTGTACCTTTAGTTCCACTGAAGTTTAGGCTGCCTCTGATTTCTGGCTGTGAGGCTTGGATGTGAGTTTGTTAGCCAGCAAAAGTCCACATTCGTCCTACTGGCTTGAACTCAGCTCCCTGCTGGTTTGAACTCCTTGATGGCTTGGACTTGGATCCTTGACCTCCTGCAGATTTGAACTCAATTCTGCCGCACCTTGACACTTGGAGCCACTAGATGGAGTCAGCTCACAGCTGCTTTGAGTTCTGATTTTAACTGACCCCTTTCCAAAATGACAACTGGCTAGTCACCCTCTTTTGGGAGGTATCTGAACTCAAATTACCAGCCACTGCAGTCCTCTGTGTCCATTGCTCCGTCCCACTGGTGCAGGCTTCTGGGTTCACCAGTAATCCCTGTAAATCTGCAGGTCTAAGCTCTCCCTCCCATGCTCAGAAGGAAGCAATGCTTGCTACCTCCATCTTGTGCATGTGATCCCTCTTTTTGCTCTCCCTGTGGGCTCTAATTTTTATTTCAGATCCTTGGTGGGTCCTGGACACCCCTTTCCCTTCTCCTTTACTTCCTCACATTACTATATTCCATCATCTGGATTTCAAATATTGGAGAGGCTATTCTGTCATCTTCTTGGAAGACTCCTATTTTAAATTTTTTACTGTTATAAATAAAGCTGTTATGAACATGGATGTACAAATATTTCTTTGAATACTTATTTTTATTTATTTTAGAGTAGATACCCAGGATGGGGTGGTTGGATCATATGATAATTTTGTTTTTAATATTTTGTGGAACAATCTGTAATTTTTCCACAGAGATTTTAATACTTTACATTTCCACCCTCAATGCACAGAGTTCTAATTTCTGCATAATCATATCAACATCATTATGTTTGCTACTATTATTACATTATTATGTTTATAATCACCATTCTAATGGTTTTTCTTTGTGTCATCTTGCAGTTGTTGAATTGTTATTTCCTGGTTCCTTGTTATTTTTCAAAGAGCTTTCCTTTCTTGTTCACTAGTTGCAATCTTGTCTTTGAGGTCTGAAATTCTATCTTCACTTTCACTGAGGCAGTTTTGCCAACTTTTGATGGAATTTTTTATTTCCTGTATATCTCTTTGAATCTGCTTCATGCATTCTGTTTGTTTCTTACATTGTTCATTCAGAGTTTCCATCTTTTTGCATTGTTCCTCTAATTTTTTAAGTATGTCTTCTTCATTTCTTCCATTACATTTATCATTGCTTCTTTTACCTGGGAGACTACTTCTGGTTTGAGTTCTTTTATAGCTTCCTGGAGTTGTTTCTTTACTTCAGTTGATATCATTCAGGAATTTCAGGCATATGGCTTATATTTTCTTCTGTGTCCATGCCTCCTACACTTGCTTGGTTTGGGCTGGAAGTTTGAGATTCCATTTTGCTCTTTTGTTTTGTCATTTTCCTATATTTCCGGGTTTTGAGGCTTGTTTCAAAGCTTCCTTAGTGTACTGGGAATCACCTGGCCCACTTTTGACTCCTAGGGCAGACTGCTGGCAACTGCTAGCCACTTGGAGCTAGCTGGGCATGGGCCAGTTGGGCCCACGGGATTCCATGTGTCTTCTGGTGATTTCAGATGCAGGGCGTGCGTGGTCTTACTGCCTGGGAGTTTAATTCCAAGGCTTCCCTGTGCACTGGAATTCAACCTGTGCGTGTGGTCAGGGCCCTGGACTTGATCCCGGACCCTGCTTGCTGCTTGGAGTTTGCTGGGTGTGGCCCAGTTAGGCCTGGGGGTACCTCCCGTGTGTTTTAGGGTGATTTCAGATGCGGGGCCTGGTCTTATCGCCTGGGAGCGAAGTTCCAAGGTTTCCCCCTGCACTGGGTTTCAACCCACCTGTAGTTAGGGCCTCAGCCATTCTAATGGTTATAAGGTGGTATCTCACCGTGGTTTGGTTTGTTTGACTAATGAGCTGAGCATATTTTCATATGCTTATTGGCAATTTGTATCTCTTTTCTGGAGAAATGCAAAATCTGAATAAGATCCCTGTAACCTTGTAGTAGGTTTTAAAATCAGGAAGCGTGAGGTTTGTTTTTTAGAATGGATAAATAAAATGTGCACTATACTTAGAATATCATTGATTGTTAAAGTCTTGTGTCTAAGTTTTAATGGGATTGCTTGCTTCTTTTTCAGCTGTGAGAATTCTTCACATATTCTGGATACCAACTCCTTATGAGATACAGGATTTGAGAATCTTTTCCACCACTCCGTGAGTTGCCTTTCAGTATGCTGATGGTGTCCTTTGATGTACTAAAGCTTTGCATTGACAAAATCCAATTTAATTTGTTTTTCTTTTGTGTGTGCTTTTTATATCCTATCTAAGAAAGAACCGCCATGTCTAATGGCATGAAGTTTCCCCCCTGTTTTGTTTTGAGAGTTTTATAGGGTTAGCTCTATGTTTAGGGCTTTGATTCATTTTGAGTCATTTTTATATATGTTGTAAAGTGAGTATCCAAGGTCATCCTTTTGCATTTGGAAATTCATTTTCCCCAGCACAATTTGTTGAAAACATTACGCTTTCCTCATTGGATAGGCTTGGCACCCCTACTAAAAATCACTTGGCCATATGTATGAGAGCTTATTTCTGCATTCTCTATTCTATTTCACCAATCTATGTTAGTGCCACAATTTTATGATTACTATAACTTAGAGGTAAGTTTGGGAGTCAGGAAGTGTGAGGGTCTTTACTTTGTTTTTCCCTTTTATGATTGTTTTAGCTGTTCAGGATCCCTTAACATTTCATATGAATTTTAGGATGGAAATTTCTGTTTCTGTATAGAACACCATTGGGATTTTAATAGGAATTTCATTAAATTTGTTCATTCCTTTGAGTAGTACCTTTTAAAACATTGAGACTTCCATTTTTTGTGTCTCTTTTCATCTTTCTACTTCTTTTTTCATTTCCTGCAGTAATATTTTATATTTTTTCAATCAAGAAGTCTTTTACCTTGTTAAAGAGAAGTACTTTTTCAATGATATGTGTTAGTACCTAGTAAGGAACACTTTTTTAGGTCTATTGCATTTGGTGTAGGGACCACTGCAATGGGTTTCCCATTGGAGAGAGATTGAGCTCAGCTCTGAATACAAAGAGATTGGACTTTACTCTGAGTGGGCAAACAGGAGGTTGTAATCAAGCAGTAGGAATGGTGATTAGAAGATGGAAAGTAATCAGAGCCAATTTTAGGTGTTATGGGAATTCTGGCTCAATTAGGCTAATAGGATTCTTCTTGCTGACAGGTCAGGTGATGAGATATTACATGAGGATGGTGGAAAATGTGAACCTGACTGGATGTTGACTTCAGTCATATATTGAAGAAGGGGAATTCTTATTAAATTCACTAATTACATTTTTTTTTTTTTGGTCTTTTTGAGACAGGGTTTCACTATGCAGTTCAGGCTGGGCTTAAACTCAATGTTATAGCCCAGGCAGGCCTTGAACTACCAGCAATCCTCCTGCCTCAGCCTCCTGAGTGCTGGGATTAAAGGGGTGTGCTACCATACCTAGCCATCACTAAGTAGAATGCTTGCTAAAAGTTGATTTTAGAAGGAAGGATAGAGATGGGCCTATGAGGAGGTTTGGGAGTTTAACTAAAGTTTGGCCAAGCAAAGAATAGTCTATCCTGAAAAATGACTCATGTGCACTTGATAAAAATGTGTATTTTGCTGTTCTTGAAGTCATCTGTGTATGTGAAGTCTATTTTGTTTTGCTTAAGTTCTGTATTTCTTTTTCTTTTATTTGGTTTTTAAATTTTTTATTGAAAGTGGACTACTAAAGTCTCCTATTATAATTGTAGAACTTCTTTTTTATTCTATTGAGATTTTTTTCATATAAATTAGAACTCTAATTTGTGGTGCATAAATTTTTATAACTGATACAACTTCTTGATTAATTGCCTCTGTCATGATTATATAATGTTCTCCTCTGTGTCCTGCAACAGCTTTTGACTAAAGGTCATTTTTTTCTGGCATTAGGATAGCTACTCCTGCCTCTTTGGTTGATATTTGCATGGAATATATATTTCCCCCTTTATTTTCAGTCTTTGTATGTCTTTTGAACTCTAGTGAGTCTCTTAAAGAAATTTTATAGTGGGATCATATTTTTAAAAACTCATTCTGCTAATTTAGGTCTTTAGTGGGTAAATTTAATCTATTTACATTTAATGTAGTTATTGATATGGAAAAACTTTCTTTTGCTATTTGATATTTATTTTGGAATGTCTTACTTATAGTTTTTTGTCTTTTATTTCATCAGTAACTGTCTTCCTTAGTGCTTTGTTGATATTTTAAAAAGTGATACATTTAGATACTATTACCTTTTGTATATAGTCTATGTGTTCCATGATATTTTCTGTGTTGTTTCCACAGAGATTACATATAAAATTATAACAATCTGTTTTAAATTAAAGTTAACTTAACTTCAATTATATACATATCATTTTATAGCAGTTTATCCACTTTGTTATTTATATAATCGATTGCATACCCATTAATAGACATATATCTTTATGAATTTATCTTTTCTATTCTGTAGAAAATGAAAAGTGGAATGACAACCAAAACTAAAATAATATAAAATGTGTTTTACTTTTGGTCATGCCTTTACCTTGATGTTTTGTGCTTTTGCTTTAACTACAAGGAGTGCTTTTAGCACTCCTTGTAGGGTAAGTCTAGTGGTAATAAATCCTTTCAACTTTTGTTTATCTGAGGTCTTAGATTTTCCTTTACTTTAGAAGGACAATTTTTCCAGATACAGCATAAAATTTTTAGTTAACAGGTCCTCTCTCCATTTTATTACTGCCTTCTGCCTGTATAGTTTTTGCTGGGAAATCTGCCAGTAACTTTTTGGAGTTCTCTTACACATGATGAGTCACTTCTCTCTTGCATCTTCTGAGATCCTACCTTTGGAGATCTCTATCTCTATATGATATAGGTATAGTTTAATTATATTGCATCTTGGTATATCACACTTGGAATTTGTTAAGTTTCTGCACTTTGTCCATCTATTTCTTTCTTCAAATTTGGCAAATTTTCAGTCATTACCTCTTAAAATGCTATCTCTGTAGCCAGGTGTGGTGGTGCATGCCTGTAATCCCAGCATTCAGGAGGCTGAAGCAGGAGGATTGGTGCAAGTTCAAGACCAGTCTCAGCTACAAAGTGAATGCAAGTTCAGCTCAAACTGCATAGTGAGACCTTGTCTCAAAAAAAAAAAAAATCTCGGTTTCATTCTCTTTTTCTCCTTCTGAACTTCTTTACTTGTTCTCTTGATGGTGGCACTATCCACTTTTCTTCATTCTTCTTTTCTTTTATATTCTCTCATATTTCTCTGCTAATAATTTCATTCTCTAGGTCTGTAGTCCCCCTGTACCTCTTAAACACTGTGATATCCACTATTGTCTTCTGCCAGCCTGAGATGTGAGCTACACTGCTGTACCCTCTGCATTCTGATTTGGGTGAGACAGACACCAGTCCTTTGGGCAGCCCACAGGGCATTCAGAATGTTGCAGGTCAGTTCTCCTTTGCCTTTCTGGTTCCATGCAGAACTAGGAATTGGACCTTGTGCTCTTGGGAGGGGATGGAGCCAGTGGGAATAAAAATATTGCCAGCTTCCTACCATTTTGTATGTGGCTTTTTCTTTTCTCATCCATATTTGACAAGAGACCTTTCATTAATTTTTTTAAAATGCACTTTATGGGCTGGGGATTTAGCTCAGTAGCTTAAGTGCCTACTTGGCAAGTGCAAGGTTATGAGTTCAATCCCCAATACCAAAAAAAAAAAAAATGCGTTTTATGAGGGCGCTCAGAAACCAAGCAGCCAGCTCGCCCCCCTGGTAATTGGCTATGGCCTGACAAGCTGCACCCACCCCAGAGCGAGAACCATCAGCATCTCCTGAGATCCGTGCCATGTTGGAACTTAGAGCACTGGGAAACCAAGCAGCCAGCTCACTGCCCTGGCAAGTGGCTGTGAGCGGGCTGAGAATCAAACATCCATACCCCCCACCCTCCTGGGAGCAGAGATCTGAGCATCTCTTGTGAGGTTGACTATATGCAATATAGCAAATAAGGGGAATTTCCTTCTACTATCTCTTTGAAGGCAAATATTTTTATCACTGTCTTGCCTTGTTCTGATTAATGGTATTTGCTCTATTCAATATTCTGTTTTGATGAGTTCTATAATGTTCTATATTTCCTTTGATTTTGCTATACCTGATTGAAAGAACAACGATTGTGAAGAAAGTGAGATATACTATGGTACCTATCACTGTTATCCCAGTAACCTGCTGTGAAGTTCTGTACCAACTTCATTACACTGTCTCATTTGGTTGTGTTCTGTCTTGTTCTGTGGTATTTTACTACTTTAAACATAAAAAAATGCATTTTATGTTTTAATTGAAACACAGTATTTGTGCATATTTATAATATTCAGTGTGACATTTCAATACATGCATGCACTTTGTAATGATTGGATCATGGTAATTGGCATATTTAGTGCCTCAAGCATTTATCATTTTTTTGTGTTGTGAATAGTCAACATTCTCTCTACTAGATATTTTGAAATATTAATTTTTGTCATAGTTATCCTACTGTGCTATGGAACATCTGAAGTTTCTCTTCAGATCCAACTGCATTCCTGTATTGATTAACCATCCTCTATTCAATCTCTCCCTTCCTTGTATCCTTACCCAGACTCTCAGAGTCACTATTCTATTCTCTGCTTTTCCGAGGTTAATTTTGTAAATTTTACATATGAGTAAAAATCTATGGTGACTCTCTTTTTCTGCTTGTTTATTTTACTTGACACAATAGCTTCCATTTCTACTTATATTGCTGCAAATGACAGAATTTCATTCTTTCTTATGGATGAATAGTGTTCCATTGTGTATACTCTGCATTTTCTTCACTCATTCATCTGTTAGAAACCTAAGTTGATTGGATATGGATTTATTGATGAATATTTGCTTTGTTGCTTAGATCTTTAGCTGTTTTTCAGAGTTATTATATGTTATTTTAGCCTATAGCTGTTGTTTTTTTCTAATTTAAAAAATATTTCCATGGAGGAACAAGGGCCTGTATCTTCCTACTTTGATATCTTGCTGACATCATTCTCTTCTGTCATAATTTAATAATAGTGAGTGATAAGAATCAGGTGACAGGATTGGACTTAATGGTGTATAGTCTGATACTGTGGTTTATCATGTCCAGGAATTTTCTCCATTATCGTTAAGTGGGTTTAGCTGAAAATTCTACCACAAAAGAGAGATTGGAGCTGAGCATGGTGGTGCATGCCTGTCACCTAAGGAATTGGGAGGCTGAGATAAGAGGATCATGAAACATTCAAGGCCAACCTGAGCTATGTAGCAAGATCTTATCTTAAACACACACACATACACACACCCACACACACGCACAAAGAGAGGTTATTTGCACTCTACACCTCTGAAGAAGGGTATTGATAAACTGATGCTAGCCATTAAATCTCTCAGAGGTTTGTCAATGTAATAACATGTTCTTTTAAAATGCTATAATGTTTTTAAAAAGATCAGCTTTCACGTGGTTCTTGTAAAATGGAGACAATTGGATGCCCTGAATTTTAAGAAGGTACTATCTCTATCTGTAAGGATATGTTAGTAGTTATAGAACAAGACATGGTTAGATTTTAGGATATAGTATGTCCATCATCAGACAGCTACACTCTTCCCATATGTGGGATGCATGAAACGTATCTGAGGAGATCACACAGTTTAGTGATTCTCCATCAACGATCTGTCTCTCAGCCCTCAACAAGGTTTGGCCAGAATAACAATACACTAGGTTTAATTACTTTGTTCCAGCATTTTGACAACATTACAAAGATAAAATATCTACAGACAGAGTGAATGCATGAGATGAGATTGACCTATGCTTATTCTTCCCTTTGCCTTGGTAGGAGATGTAACTTTCATGCTCGGGACAATAATATGGGGTGGAAGAATTCTGTCCCACTTTCACAAGGTGGTTGGAAACGCCTTTATACTGTGAGGGTAGTTGAAATTAGCTGGCAGGCTTAGTTTCTTTATCTTTGGATATTTTAAAGAAGTATTGTTTTCCTTTCCCAATTAAAACAAATTACATGAATTAGTTTTTTATAGTGATAAATATTTTTAAAGTTAAAACAAAAGTTAAAGCATTCATAAGATGGAAACTAGATAAATTAGTTGTGTTTGATGTGTCATTTATAAGACCTCAAACAAATTAAAAGGAAAAAATTTAGTCAGTTCACTAGTGAATACAAAGACAGGTGATGTTTTTGACACATTTCTCACCATTGAATTAATGAAATAACTGATTACTTTGATTTCTCATACACAAAGCCCCAGAGCTGTCAAATGCTAGAAAGGAACACAAATGCATTCATTTGCTTCTTACATGAAATAAGGGGCCATAAAACATTTGAAATATTGAAGGCAAGCATTAGAAACCTTTTAAAGTTTGCTGGTAAATATACACAGATTCTTTTATTGACACATTTAAAGTAACATGGTAGACAGAGCATCTCTGCTTTAGTGCAGTTAATATAAATTCCTTATTTGTTAATTGAGCATGGATAGTTCATAAAATTTTTTCAGATGCACATGATTTGTTATTGATTTATTAATTCCACAAACGATTTTTGAGAATTCGAAGTTTTGCAAGCCTGTCAGGCACTAACTGTGACAGAAGATACTCATGGAGGCTGTGCCTCTAGGGTATGTACTTGTTGAGGGAGGTAGGAGTTAGATATAAGGACCGTACACACAGCAGGAAGGGTTACAAGAAGTCCAGAGATAAATATCTAAGAAGTGCAAAGAGGGGGTCGATTTCTGCTGGGCAGAGGGTAAGTTTTTTGTGGCAAAGATGGCATTAAATTTGAGTTTTGCAGAATGGGTAGGGTCTGGATATCCAGGGACAAGAAATGGCATCTCTGGCAGAACTCATGGTGCAGACCAAGTCCAGGAGATGTGACGAGGGCAGCACAGAGAGGCCCTAGGATTGAGATAAATGTGGGATGGAATGGGAAGGGAGGCTGGGACAGGCTGGAAGAGAAGGAAAACAGAATGTGTCAATGCTTCCCTTTCCCCAGCGTTTGTATTTGCCTTTGAAGATGTGATGGTTTTCAAAACTACAATAGCTGTCTTCGAATAGGTATTATTTCCACCTTGTTTGCAATGTTTCTTTTCATAAAATGTCATTGTCCTTTTCCTCTGGATGGGGAATTTGGGATGGAGAGAAATTAAGGGACTTGCTGGTGGTCACCTGTCACTGGGCAGCAGGAGTAAAAGTCAGACCCAGGTTCAAGTGACTCTTGAGTGCACATACTTCCCAGTCTGGCCATGCTGCTTTGGAGGACATTGTCCTGCAGGGCGGGCGGGGACCCCTGAGGGTGTCTGCAGTCCATAGGCAGCGTCAGAGCTCTGTGCCTGGGAAACTGGCGGCCCAGTGCAGATGTGGCTGAAGGAAACGGGCTTGTCGGTTCTCTTCTCACTGAAGCAATGTGCTAGTTTGTGTTTGAGGAAGCTTTAACCTAATAATACATCTTTCTTGGGAAGCCCCTAAGCTGCAGTCAACCCCGTGAAACTGTATTAAGGATGGTGTTGGTGACCACTAAACAGTGAAAAATTGTAACAACCGGAAGCTTGGAGTAATCTTATTTTCACAGATTGGGAGAATTGAGGCTTAGAGAAGCCAAATCACTGGGTCAAGGTTGTGGAGTTAATTAGGGACAGGTAGTCTTCAAATCTAGGTCTGTTCTCTTAACTTTGCAATGTTGTGCTACCTACTCTTTGTCTAAAAAGCCAAAGGATTTTGATTTATAAAATGGTTTTAGAGTGTTGCAGGTATAGCTCAGTGGTTGAGCATAACACAGGTGGACCCCTGAATCTGATCCCTAGAACGGCATATAAAAAAATAAATAATTTTACTGAGCGGTTCCAACAAATTCCGCCATACAGGCAGGTAGCTCGGTCCTGGATGACAGGTGCCCCAGCTTTGTGAGTTCCACACCTATATTTGACCATTTCTCCATCTCACCTCCTCTCTTCTGTCACCTTCTGAAGCCACCCTAATGTTCACAAACCACTGACACAGGCAGTGACCAGAGGATGAAGTGAGAAGTTAATAGATGCTGACTTCACACTAATGAATGGGTGTGATCGCCTAAGGCCTGGGAAGCTTTAGTGGATTTCAGTTTGTTGGGCCCCGGTGGAGATTGGGGTTGTGGACAGGCTTTTGACTTCGACCAACTCATTGGTGGGACCCTACATGCATTCTGAAAATCTTGTTTGTTTCTGTCTGTCTTTCCCTACTTTTCTCACTTCCTTTGTAAGGGGAAACAAGGCAGTTGTTGGCTTTTGTCAAAATTATTCTTATGTCCACTTCTTACCCTCCCCTGCTTGATTATTTTTCCTAATGTCTAGTTTTTGCTTCTTGCTTAATCCATCAGGTGTGCTGAATTTCCCGAGTGATGACTCTGTACGAAGCATTACATGAAGTGGTCTAATGCTAATATAGCACCTTTTACATCAAGATGGACAGATGACGCCTAAGAGAATGAATGACTCCGGGGATGTCTTGCCGGCTGTGTTTTTCACATAAGTGTTGGATGCTTGGGATGAGAGGCACAACGGTCCTCACCAAAGCTGGAGAGAAGCCAAAAGAAGCCGGCTGCTTCAAGCTACAGTAGGTCCTTGGTGATTCGTCACACTAATTATTGCTGTACAAATAGTGCAATGATGATTTTGTCATAAGTACCCATAATTCTATCCTATTATGTCCAATTAAAGCATATTATGTGCAGCTTGAATGGGTGAAACCAGCAATTTGTAGCATGTCCTATGGCAGTAGAAGTGCAGATGTCTCTAGATGCAGTGCTTCTGGGAAAGAGTATGTTGTTATCAAATTAGCCATCTTTATCCATTGTTTCCAAGTTCCTTTAATTTAATTTAATTTAAAAATTTTTGTATAATGATAGAAATTGAACGCAGGGCCATCCAAGTGCTAGGTAATCACTCTACTGCTGAGCTCACCCCATGCCTTCTGAGCTCCTTTTCTTTTTGGGCCGGCCCTAGTAACTAGGCAGAAGTCTAAAGCAGTGGTTTTCTGATCCATTTTTCTTCTTTTTTTAAAAAAATTATTTAACAACAACAACAACAACAACAAAAACCAACAGAAAAAAGGGTAGAAATAGTCAGAATTAAAAAAAAAATAAACAGTAAGAAATCACTAGTTGATAAATTACATATTGTCTTCTCAGATATAGTTGTTAAAGTTACAAAATTAAAGCATAAAAAGTGGACATTCAAACAGTGAGGCTGCAACAGTTCTGTTCAACAAACAAAAGCTCGGCAACATGGTCATCAATTCTACACACTTAAACATACATGCAGTTATATCCTTTAGAGCATTTTCTTTTCCTGCTTTTTCTTTTTTTAAAAATTATTTTTTATTATTTTAAAGGTAGTAGAAATACAACGGAACAAGACAGAACAAAGCCAATTGAGACAGTGCAGTGAATTTGGTACAGAACTTCACAGCAGGTTACCAGGATAACAGTAATAGGTACCATAGTATATCTCCTTATCTTCACAATAGTTGTCTAGTCAATTAGGTATAGCAAAATCAAACCAAAGACATAACATTATAAAATCAATCAAAAGAGAATATTGAATAGAGTAAAGCAATTAATCATAATGAAACAAAAGTGAAAACAACACTTTCTTTCAAAGAGAAGATAGAGGAGACCCCCCCCCCCATATTTGCTATATTGCATACAGTCATCCTGCCAAAAGATGCTCAGACCTCTGTCCCCAGTTGCTAACGGGGGTGGGGTGGGTGGGTTGGATGTTTGATTCCAAGCCCGCACCCAGGTAGGCTCGCAGGAGACACTACTGCATCCCTTCCTGGGTCATACCCAAGGAAGGCTCATCAAGAGGGTGGTGGGCGAATTGCTTCTTTGTGCTGCCTCCTCAGTTCTGCCATGGCTGTGGGCGAATCTCCGGGGCTCTCTGGCTCTCCTTTTGGCTCATGCCAGAGGAAGGCGCTCACCAAGAGGGCAGCGAGTGAATTGCTTCTTTGTGTTGCCTTCTGGGTTCCACCTCTGATTCATTTTTCAAGTTTGAAAAAGTATAGCTGCTATTATAAATTTAAATGAACAAAATTAAATGAAATAAATTCTATGCAGAAAATTAAGCTTCTGAAATTTCCTTGTCAGAAGGAAATAGACAGGACTGTTTTTATCTGATTGTAGCGACTGTGAGTGAAGGTGTAGGTTTCTTTTTCTTCCTTGGTGCTGATCAGATCGCAAATACTGGATTATTCAGGTCTCTTGTAGAAGGCTCTGGTTTTTCAAAAATGTTGAAGCACTTTGGACCTCATTCTTTGCAGTTTTCGTGTATACTGGGAGAGGACAAAGCTGGTTCTGGGGTTGTTGAAAACATCAGGTCTTTGGCTCTTTTAGATCAGTGTCTGTATTAGTTTTCTGTTGCGGCTATAACAAATTACCAGCAACTGGGTAGCTTAAAACAACAGCAAATTCATCTATCAGGATTCTGGGATTCAGGACATTGAAATTAATGTGTGTATAGAGCTATTATCCCTCCAGAGGTGCCAGGGGTAAATCCTGCCTGTGTCTTGTGGATCCAGTTTTCCTTGACTTGTGGCCACCTCACTTCTCTTTAGCTCTTTAGTCTTATTACTTCCTCTTCAGCCGGTCTCAAATCTTCCTTTTCCTTTTTCTTGTAAACACTTCCATCACTGGATTTAGGGCCAACCCATATAATCTAGGGTGATCCAATCATCTTGAGATCCTTACCTTAATTACATTGTCAAATAGCCTTTTCCCAAATAAGGTCATAGTCATAGGACCCACGGATTAGAATATGGAAGGATGACTTTGGGATATTTCATTCAACCTGCTATACTGACTTTTGAACTTTTTCTAAATCACAGGGAGAAACACATTTCCTACCAGAACTCAGTCCCATTGTACACAAGACAGAGTTTCACGAGACCACTGTATCCTCTCTTGCACGATGGTCCACACTCATGCTCTAGGATGTACTTCTTTTCCTAATTTTACATGACCCAAATTCACTCCACAGAGCCTGCTTTTTCCTTCCTTTAATAAATATAAAACCTTGCTAGAAACTTTTCACAAAACAGTTCTTCTCCTTATAAAGAAGTGCTCGGTTCCTTTCTATTCTATAGGATCATATATGTGTTTCCGCAAGCTTTGTTGACTGACTCACTAGATTGATCTCATGATGTCGCCAATCCCAGTTCTCCATTTCAGATAAATCTGAGCTGTATCAGCATGTCTGGACTCTCTGGTTTGGGGACACACGCTGGAGCTGGATTCCTTAGGGCCATCTGCACTCGGTGGGTGAGTAGGGAGGATAAGGGTATGATTAGACTGCTGTCTTATTTGATGACCTCTCAATTTTATACATGCAAATACCAATATTTCATATAGGAGGCATTATTATGTTACATATGAGAACAACAAAAATGACACAAGAATGACATCAATCCACCTGCCCCCTCAAGCTGTCCCCAGATTCTCTTTGATGCCCCTTATAAATTATTTTAAGTATGTATTATTAATCAGCAATTTCTCTACCAAGGCAAATCACTATAAAGGTCTACCTATCAACTTTCCATATTTTCTTAAGTGCTCAAAAATATTTTCCATACAAGCACATATATTCGTGCTTTATAAATTGTTTTAAGTGGCTTTGTAGAAGTTAGAAGAAAGCCATTTCAGACAAGATGCTAATCTGACTTTCTCATAATTGTGTGGACATTTTAACCACTTTGCAAGATGGACTATAAATGTACAGGCAGCGACAAAAAAAAAATTCTGCTTCCATTTCAAGCAGGTGACGTAAGAGAACTAAAATCCATGATTAAGAAAAATGAAATTGTATAAATTATAGCAGAAATGCCTGTCATCACCCGTATTAGCTGTTAAAATGCCTCCAGGGGGTTAGATTAGAAAAAGAAAATTACTTATCTGTAATTCTTATTCTCTTTAGGTAGCAATTATAATAGATATACACTCTTGGGTGCAAGTCATTGGTGTGAGAACCAGGAGAAGACTCGAAGTCAGCTAAAGAATTATAACCCTCAAGGAAGGCGCACTCTGGGACATCAAGGGCAAATGTATGTGGAATGTCATTGCCCCTGCATCTCATTCCTATCTGACCATCAAAGCAACTAGGTAACTTTGGTCCCTTGGAAGAAAAGAATGACTGAGTGGATCTATTATTATTATCATCGTGTATTAAATGTATAAAAGTCTGGCCTCAGGCAGAATTTGTGAATTGGGTCTACTCATTTTCTCTCTGTGCCTCTCTGCCTACTTCAGGAATCCAATCCCCACTTACACACTGTCTCCTTCATTCTGCTCTTAGGAAATACCTCATTACATTTATTTACACCAAAGCCGGACATTCACAGCAGAAAGAGCCTTGGAGAGGGAGTGAGGAGCCACCGGCCAGGCACTGGCCTGACCACCAGTGCGGTCTGAGATGCCACACAAGCCACGTCACTTCTTTGGGTGGCAATGTCCTCGTTTACACAATGGTAGGGTTGAACTAGGGAGTAATTCAGGAGTGTGAATCCCAGGTACACTTTCATCTCCATGATTCTGGATGAAAAAGAGTTTAAAATCAGGCTAATTTTACACTGAACTAATAGGTAGAAGCTGTTTTTCTCGAAGATGCCCTTTAAACTTAGCACTGACAAAAGCTTTCACTCCCAGAAATGAAGACTAGCTCAGGGCATCCATTGGTACACAGGAAAGTATCTTGTTTGAACAGAATATCTGAGACCCTACGTGTGAGTGGTTGCTACACTGGAAGTCTAAGACTGGCCCTAAATGTGTCTTACTTAACTGGAGCTGGGACCCAGCTTGCATAGCAGCCTCTGGGTAAGGAAGCTTACACAGGAGCCCATGGGTAAAGAAGTGCTTATAAAGCTGCCATGGGGGAAACTTCAGTACAGAGAAGAAATCACTCAGCAAGGACAACTCCGGTGTTTCATAGAGCCAGGCCCGTTTCCAGGAATGGCTGCTCCATTGTCAAGGAGCAGTTCACCATCAAAAGCATTTCCTTTCTTACTCCTTTTTGAAGTGCATGGGCCCAAGCTCTGTGTGCTATTTTGAACACACAAAGTGAGAAAAGGCATCTCCTTCTCTTCTCCCTTCCTTACACCAACTCATGCTTCTCTTTTCACATAGGGCCTTTCAGAGCTTGACTGAGGAAGGATATTTGGAAGCCTCGACCAGCTTTCAGAAGGTTTCCATGGAAAGCAAAAGGCCTTTCCTCTCTAGATGTGTGTGCCTGGAGGCTGGCATGGCGCTGTGGTTTGGCTCTGGTGTCTCCCAGAGATTCATGTGCTAGAAGCGTGACCTTCAGAGCAACAGTGCTGAGAGGTGGTGGGATCTTTTGTCTTGAGACTAGGTTGTTATAAAGCAGGTCCTCTCTCTGTCTCTTTCTCTCCGTCTCCCTCTCTGTCCCTTTGTCTCTGTCTCTGTCTCTCTTTTTTTTCTGTGTCTCTGTCTGTCCGTCGTTCTTTCTCCTGTTTCTTCTGCACATATCTACTTTCCTTTTCTGCGTCTCTACCATGAACCACTAAAGCGTGAGGCCCTCACCAGAGGCCAATCTGATGTAGCTGCTCAATTGGATATAGAACTATGGGTCACAACAGACTTGGCTCTGAACTCAACCAGCGCTTGGTATTTTGTTAACACACAACAGATCAAAATGCTCATGTGAGTCATCACCTTCCCTGGCCTTGGCCAGATGCTAACTAATTCTATTTGGACCTCCCTGGGAGACCCTCTCAACACAGGAAAAAGTATCTCATGTGAGGACAAAAGTTTCTTCATAGCAAGACATTAATGCACATGGTACAGCTGAGTCCTCTGAGTTCACGTCCTAAGAATTCAGCATTGCTCTGTGACCTAAGGCTGTAGGCCTGGAGACTAGAGGATTGTGCTTATGACCCAGGGGAGTTTTTCCCTTGTCTTCTATTTGTCATCCAATTTAAGGGCCAAACATTGCTCATAGCTAAAGATGCAACAGAAAACAAGACACCAAGTCAACCAAACACTGAGCTTGCTAGGTCATTGCCTGACACTGCATTTGTCTTTTCCTGGTTCCACAGGTCCATGTAGTGATAACACACAGAGTATGGTCATGTGCACAGAGCAGAATCACCTGTAATTCTGCAAGATTCTAAAAAAACTAATTGTTTAAAAAAATTGCTCTGGGGAGTCAGAAACTGGAGTCAGCCCTAACATGCAACCAATTGGAGCAACAACCCTTGAACTCAGACTCTAACAGCAAGACCTCAGGAAAGTACAGGCAAAGAAAGAGGGTGGGAGGGTTATCTGGGTTCAGAATAGGCTGGAAGCGCATAGTTAGCCATTCTAGATGCCTTTTTTCTCTGCCAAAATGTTTTAAAAACTTCAGAGAACCAGAGAATGGGTTCTTAGTGACTCTGACCTCATTTTCCATTTTCACCTGGAATTCTCTAACCCATTCTATCCTCTCAGGTTAGGATTATGGGGCAGGGCCTGGCCTGGGTTTTTGGGATTTTGCCTTCAGCCTCTGGGTCAGAGCCACTAACTTCAGGCAGGGTGGACTCGGAAGACATTAGTAAAGGAGAACCTGTGCCTATCTCCAGAAAAACCTACTGTCTGCTGGGTGAAGACAGTTCTAAGCCAGAGCTCTTCAAGTTTCTGAGTTGAGCCCTTTGAGAGGTTTCAGAGGGCCCTGCTAGCAATCACTCAGAATGTGCATGGTTTGCTCCTGGTTTGTTGCATTTCCCACATACTACATCTTCCCTGGGGAAATTCTGAGAGAGAGCTCAACACAATGTGAATGAGGTGGGCTCTGAGGTGGAGTCACCTTCCCCCTGTTCTCTGTGGAGGAGAAAAAGCACTTGCAGGACAGAAGCCGACTGAATCCACACTGTGCTTGAGGCCTTCGAGGTTAAAGAGAACTGGACACACTTGCAATTCTGGCTTCAGGGGTCAGATGATAGAGGCGTTGATGCTTTCTTGGAGATCTTTCTTCCTTTGCCTTGTCCTGCAAATCACATGGACTAAAACTCAAAGGGAGAGCTTGATGCAAAGCACCAAATGTCACACTCCTGTTTAGCATCTAATTTTAAATTTCAAGGGGTGATGTGGTGAGTGTTATTTATGGCGAGACACATTGGCATTAACGGCCCTCAGGATACTTTGGATACACTTATCCCATCATTCTTGCCACTTTCCGAAGCAGTCCTGGAAGTCTTTCCGTGAATGTCTTCACAATGTGTGATAAAAGATACAGTGAATGCTGCTTCCGTGTGTCATCCAATCAGGTAGTTTATAAAAACACGAAAGTATTTTCAGCCACTTTATTCACTGGATCTGACACCTTGTGACTTCTGGCTCTTCCCCAAAGTCAAAATGACCATGAGAAGAATTATGGTTTGTGCTTGGATGTCCCCCCAGATCCTCATGCAGTCTAGAGTTTGGGATTGATTCATGGTCCAATGCTGGGATTATGGGTGTAAGTGCTACATCTACCCTGGGGCAGGGAGTCTGCATACAATATAAAGGACAGAAAGAATCTTCTCTTGTGCATCATCCTTTTTTCCTCTTGTTGCTTTTGCTGTTTTCTGCTTCCATGAACTGTTGCCTTCTGCCATGAGCCACTCTGGCTCTTAGAGTCAGCTGAGTATAGCCTGAAACCTCCACAAACTGTGAAATAAACCTTTCCTTCCTTAATTTTGGGTGTCAGATATTTTGTCTCAGCAATAAGAGAAGAGTAATCAAGATAAGAGTTCAACATTTTGAATCTATTCAAGACAACCAGGCAGCCCTGACAGTATAACAAAAGACACTCAGCAGACAGCTTCCAGAACTGTTGTAGAGAGGGGTAAGAGGAATGAGACAGGTGTGTTGTAAGTAACAGGGGAGTTTCTAAGCTCTTCTGAGTGAGACTAATGGCAATATGTCTCTTGCTGTGGTAATTAAAAAAATATAAACACTACTTTTCAATCACACCTTGTACTTTTTGGAGCTCTACAGCTCCCTGGCTTCAGTTGTTACCTCAGTTTCTCTCTCTTATATAATACAACATTAATTCCTTTTATCTCTACTCTGTTCCTCCCTTGTCAATACCACCATCTCCCCCACCCAACATCTAAACCACTTTTGCCCTTTGCTTTGGGATCAACCACTATAAATAAAACTGGAGTGGCAGGAGGTATGTGAGAGAGGCTGACGTCACCGAGACTGCCCATGGAGGGTGCCTCTGGACAGCCTGTTTCATGCCTCAAATCCTTTTGCTGTTGTCCTGACCACAGGCAATACATATTATTTTTCACTATGGTTCAGCTCCCTGGAACGCAAGATTCTTTCAGAGGCCAACTGAGTGCAAAGGTTGTATCTGTTGTCTCATCAAGGTCCGGAGACAGTCTAGGACAGGGAGGAAGATGGGATAGAATTCAGAGGAAGAAATGGGTTTCTAAGAAAATAACACTGGATATGCTTTAATCTCTTGACACTGGCAACTTGATTCCATTCATAGAGATGGACATGCTTAAACATGCAACTTCCTCGTTTAAAACTGTTGCTCAAAAATGTTCACACTTTAAAAATCTGGGCTTGACATCAGCGAGCAAACCCAGTCTGGGAACCAGTGCCATGCGTGAATGCCCACTGAACTAGAACAGTAAGACCCCAGGCCCTTCTGGCACATGGGCTAGCAAACAAGAAGTACTATCTCACAGGCCCCCACCCTGCCCCATAAGTGATTGGCTTATCCAAAGAAATACAGGCTGTGATGATAGATTTGGAGGTGAAATACAATTGGATGCCTGTGGTGCTTTGATGTTTCACTGATATTGCAGGTCTAAGGCCAGTGGTCTGATCATAGGTTCAGAGGCTAGCGGTATGCAGCGTGGCATCTGGGTGTGGTGAATCTCCTTCTGAGGATTGCAACCATTGTTGATTTCCTATGGTCTTGTTTTGGAAGTCCTATATCATTCCCATTGTTTTGTTTTGTTGGATTTTATTCTTTTTTCTATTGTTTGATTATGTCAAATCTGATAGCAGGAGCAGCTATTTCAAACATAGCAAGATTTATTATGGTAGCAATTTTGAATTTACTATTGGCTTGTTTTGAAGTCCTTTATTGCATTCATTATCTTGTTTTTATTGTTTCTATTCAGTTCTGTTTGATTTTTAGTATATCCAAAGTTATCTGCCGCTAGTTTGAAGACGTCAAAAGGCATATTGTTGATTTTGTAATGTTTTGAGGCCTGTATCTCTTATACTGGCTCGCTTTGATTGGTTTTATTTTGTTTTATCCTCTTAAAAAATTAAAAAAAATAAAAATCTGGGCTCCGCTAGAGGAAAAAAAATGACTATTAATAGTGGGATGGGTGCTTGAAGGAATCCAGGACTCCCGAATTCTGTTCTTATATGCCTGATGATGAAAAAATTCAGAATATAGAAAGAAGCCATGTGTACTGACTACCTTTTACATACTTGGAACTGTACTTACTTGTATCATTTAATTATGCAGTGATGAGCTTCTGAGTTGGAAGTGGCTGTCTTCATATTGAAGAAGTCAAAGCCGGGGTTCCAGGAGCTTAGGAAATAGAACACAAGGTTAGTGAAGGTTGGAGTCTAGGTTTAAATTAAGTCTATCTAACCATGCATTGGGTTTTGAGAAAAGGCTGGGGAGGTATACAAATATCTGGGATTCCTGGAGGAACATCCTGTAGGGTGGTATATGAATTTAGTTCTAACCTGAGCTAATGTTATATACCGGAACACCGTTAGGTGTGCTTGGATAGAAATGGCACCTTGTATCACAGACAACTGTGTGCAGGAGAGTGAAGAACTTGATAAAATTTGTATGTGCCAAGCAATTCTCAAAGCTTCCTTCCTGCTTCCCTCTTGTTTTTCCTTCTCTCTCTTACTCCTTCTTGCCTCCATCTCTCCACTTCTGTCTTTCCTTTGTATATTTCTCTAGACTTGTAGACGTGATGTATGTAATAACATAGTTCCCACTCAAGAATTTCCATCTAACTGGGAAAATGGCCATGTAAGCAACTTTCTGTGACATTCTACGGCAGGTCTGGCTGCAGAAACTGACACTCAACTCAGTTTTGCAGGTAGAGATGAGGAAGTGAGTAATTTGGCTCAGGGAGGGTAGGAGAGAATAAACGGAGGAGGCAGTGTTTCATCTGGGCCTTCCTTGTACATTGGGCAACATTCACTGAAGGCTCAGAAAAGGTGTTCTAGGAAGAAAGGAAGCTTTGTTCTGTATTTGTGGCAGAGACAGAACCAGGGAGGCTGGATTTCAAGGCCAGTGTGAAGGCTGAGGCTAGGAGAGCTCTGGCTTCAGTCTTCTCTCTGGAAAGTCTCCCCCACTTTTAAGAAATAGAGCTTGGTGTGAGTCCCGGAGTCTGGGGAGAGTTTTGAATTTTTGTCACACTCAGCCACATGCTGGTGCTGGTAGTAAAATCTGCCCTTTCAATGTCTTCTCTAGACTCATCCCCGCTTTCTATAGGGGAGTACAAGCCCCCCACCTCACAGATTCCTTTAGGAAAATCTCAAAGAAACTACAGTGATCTGTTTCTCCTTGCAGTGGATACTAGGATATTCTCAAAAAGCTGAATTTATTCACTAAGTAGAATTATCCTTCAAGAAATGCCTGCACTATTGGGAAAGTAGAGTGTGTGTGTGTGTGTGTACTGTGGAGTTGAACAAAGACCAACCAAATGAGAAAGGTTATGCATTCAGAGCTTGACTTATTCAAGGGCTCAGTAGCCTTCACTTGTGGTTTGGCAGGGACTGAGGTGAGTAGAGGGGTGAGACTGAGTGCGTTGAATGGAGGTTGTTGGAAAAAACAAACAAACAAACAAACAAACAAAGCTGGAGGCCATGAAGTAGAGATGAGGTATCATAGGGAATAGTTTGGAAGGCACACTTTTTGTCTTCTAGAGTAGAAGCCGAAAAATTCAACAAAGTGTCAGTTATTAAATCCTGGCCATTTTGCACTGATTGCAACCTTGGATCATTTCTAGAGAGAGTCTCTGACTTACTCCAAGTCTGCACGGTAGGTAGCACACAGGTTGCCTGGTTGGTTCCTCCTGGTAATGGGTTGCTTTCCTGGTTGCTCATGTGTACTGCGAGTCAGAGCTCTATATTTGTGTATCCTCTCTCTCAGTCTGTACAAATGAGGTAACAACCAGCTGCAGGCTTTCAGGGTGGAACTAAGAGTCTGTGAAACGTGTGAGCATATGGAGTAGAAATGGTGTAGGAGGAACAGAATGCAAAGTAGAGAAATGCAGGACCACAATGTGCTGAATGCTCCCAAGGGCACCAGGCTGGAGGAGCTGATGTACAGCTGAGCACTAGAAGACTGCTCCTAGAGGCCACGTCCCCTGGAGGAAGGGACACTAATTTTTATGCTCAGGGTATTGTTGGGATAACCCTAAAAATGTCCAGTATGGATTGTTGGCTTCTCTATTCTTTTTGATAGGTTGGACTCATTCTTGATAGAATGCTGAGATCTCTGAGATGCAAGCCAGGAACTGAAGTGAAGCCTAGGAGAAGAGCAGACACTTCGTTTTGTTGAGCTCTTTGGCTCCTGGCATCATGGCTATGTACTACTTTAATAGAAGGTGATCTCTTTCTTCTCTATTCGCCTCTCGACCCTGAAAGGCTTGATTCAAAAGGGGGTTTTATTTTTGTTTTACCTCATCAGGTATGAGGTGTGTTACTCAGATGGCTGGGTAAAATAGTCAAAATATTTTTACAACAACTCTAAATGGTTTTGTAATGCACTTATTGTTTATGAGGACAAATTGGAAAATTTTCATGGCTATGATGATCTTATAATAGAGCCATAGGGATTTCTGATTGAGTTTTGCTAAAATGTGTTAATCCTGGTCACTAAGCCAAACACAAAGTTTTAGTGGCTTCTGTAACTGTCATCTTTTTTTGTGTTCCCTGACTGAAGTGATCCGGAAGCCAAAGGCATCTAACAGCGCTAAAAAAAGATTTGATTCTGTGAGCTCTGTTTATGAGGTCACGTGCTTACAGGCAGCGGGAAGACAAGCACGAAAGTGCAAATATCACCTTTAAAATAATGAGTAGAGTGAAAAAAAACAGTATTAAGCTGGTTTTAGGTAACTTTCTTGTTTAAGTTGAAGGCTTATGTTTTTGTTTTTGCCTTCCTTCCCAAATCAAGTGGTATGTTTCTTGATAGTGTAAATAAATTGAAAAAAAATTAGCTTAAGATAAGGATGTCTGTTTTTGTAAAGGCAATGGTAAAGATATAATGAAATGGATCACAAGACCAGCTACTTTTGCAGGATTGGGAAGTAAGTTTAAATGATTAGCATCCTCTTTAATAGCCCATAGCAAATAACATCGTTTAGTGACTTTAATGATATAAATTCTTGTGACTTAACAATGCGCTAGAAAATTTTAGAGAGGTTCTCATTAAATAGATACCCACGATCGGTACTGGGGGATGAATACAATTCCGAAGTTCTTTAAAAAGCCACTGTGAAGCATGACTACGACAATTATTTTTCTTATCTACATTAAAGGCAGCGCAGAAGTCCTGCATGACAAAGGTACAAATGGTGATCTGAAATGGAAAATTTGATTTTCTACTCTTGGTTCAGAGGAAAGGCTTTCCTGAGAGTGTACCTCCGAGCCTTTATATGACATTAAATGCAGACCGTGAGGGACAGAAAGAAGGAGGAGGAAGTTTAACTAGACCAAGAGGCAAATGACATTGGTTTTCTGCTCATGTTGTGTTGTTGTTACTTTGTTTTGTGCAAGATGATGGTGGTATCATCTCCATCAGATTTGAAATGATGAAAAGGAAAACAAATTTTAAAAAAATCCCTCTGGTCAGTATACTGTGCTACCCATTTACTACACTGTCCTAGAATGTGTGTCCTCCTTTTGTCTGACCAGGGGGATAGTCTGGAGAGTCTCACTCCTCACCCCTCCACCTGACGTTCTCTTCAGCACCCACCAATGTTCCAGGAAGCACGCTGGTCAGAGGGAGGATCACAGATCACAGCATCTGGAGGCAGTCTCCAGACACAACCCTGGAAGGGTCACTGCTGACCTGGAGAAAAACCAAAACCCAAAGTTTTCAACTTAGGTGACAAAATTACCTGAACACTAGTCATATTATTATATTTCACTCCACTAATTATTTACTGCAAAAAGAATTTTACCCAAATGTAGAAGGAAGAACCATAATCTCTTTTCTTAAAAGGTTCTTTTGGGGCTGAAGGTGCGGCAAGGCCTTGAGTTGGTTCTCCAGCACAATACAAGAAAATCAGGTTGCTTTACATGATTAATTTTACACCTGTATGAACTTCTGAGTGTGGTGTTTTTGTGGAGAGTGAAACCAGTCCCTGGCTGCTGCTGCAGTCTTTGTGGCCAGTGTGGCTTCCACCTGTCACAAGCACATAGAATATCATCTTTGCCAACCTCTTCAAGGGCCTTTTTGGCAAAAAAAAGTAATGCAAAGCACATCATTAGGTGGCCTGGATGCTGTGGGGAAAACAATGTTTTCCTGTAGACTGAAGCTCCCCATTCCTCCCATAGGCTTCAGCCCTGTGGAATGCTTCAGCTGGGGCAAGATCTTGTGGCCATGGTGATGTTGCCTCTGACAGCAAGGCCAGCGTGGGGACAAGGCCCTCGCAGGACTGCTGAGGATGCTGGCTGAGGATGGGCACTGGGCTGCCATCCTTGAGGTGTCTGCCAGCAAGCAGGGCCTTCCGATGCTGAGGACATGGCTGAGCTCAGACAATCTGAGGTTCGGTCTCTGCCACATGAGCTGGTACATCAACACCTGGGCCACCTATGGGCCCTGTCTGTGAAAGACCCGACTGGCTGTCCAACCAGCCCCAGAAAGAGAAGAAAGCACAAGCTGTTCCTGCTCACCTCCTCCTGTTGTGTGCCCAAGGTGCAGAAGTGTGGCCTTCATGGGTTGCTCTGTGTGACCAGGCCGTGCCACCTATGTGCGGATGCAGGCTGTAACTGGGTTTTGACTCGGTGTAAATAGCTTCTGTTTCTACCAAGACGATTTCTGCTTCTCCTATGAGTACCATTCAGCTTTTGTATATGAAACATTGGATCTACTAGGGCTTGGGTACTAGACCATTGGATTTGGTCTGCCAGTTACCACCTGGGATCTGGAGAGGTGGCAGCAACCTGCCATCTATGTTGCTTGGTCATAGTCAAGATCCTTGTCACCTACTTGTGTTTGGTCATTTGTATTCTATAGCAATGTGCTTGCACTTGTGTTCACAAGGTCACCTAGGGGATGGCTGGGGAGGATGCAGGGCCCGGCTTTGCTCTTGAGCCCCCATGGCTGGAGTGGTAGTGCCTGGGATTCTGCTTGAGATTCCTTGGCTGGAGATCTGCATCTCCTGAGACCTGGGAGGTGTGTGCCCCCGTCCCCTATCTCTGGGTATGACATAGCTTCCCTTCCCTCTGCCTGCACGGGTGCAATTTACCATCCAGAAAGATAACTTTGTTTTTTTCTTTTATATTTTGATGAATATCAAAGAAGCTGGAGCTGTTAGATGCACTTCTGGGAAACCTCAGACCTGGTTTATCTGGCATCTGTTACTACTTTCAATACAAGATTAATAATCAAGCATTTTCTGCGTTCATGTGCAGTTTTCATTTCCACAAACAGGCACTATAGTTACACCCATTAGAATAAAGTCTTCACTATAAAAGTGATGCAAATTTTACAACATTCAAGTTAAAAACACAAAATCATACAAGTGGGATGATACCATCTAGGTCAGTGTCTTGAAACCTCATTTTTTATTTTGTGTTTTTGCTCTACTCCAGGATACTTCTCTGTAATCTCTTCTCCCATGGTACATGCCAACCTAGAGTGTATCTTTTGTTTTCTACATTATATAGCAATAATTGTATATAAATATATCTTTACACAGGTATAAATACAAACCTATATCAATGTGGAGGTTTTGATCGTTGAGTTTACAAAAGTAAAATTAAACAGGGCTATAAAGCATCCTGTTATCTGACCTGATTTGAGGACTTGAAAGAGGAAATTTATTCTCAGGCCATGCAGCTTAAGAAATTCTCTAGTACCTTATTTATTCAATCTGAGTAAATAAAATAATGCTTAAGCTATCTTCAATCCTGGGCAAAAGTGGTAATAAAAAAGAGAAGGGTTTGTTTCTTTCTCCTGCCCTATAGCTACCTAAACTGATATATTGTTGTCCAGATTTGCTTACATTTTTAAATTATATTTAAGTGTTTGGAAATTAAGATGTAAATTGTTTAAAGTAGCTCTCATACCTCTACAGACAGGAAGGGAAGAAACTGCGGGTGTACTGGGGCTGGTCCTGCTGCTTAGACAGATGGCAGAGCAGCTGTCTTGCTTAGGATTGGTGGTGTTGGGATTCAGTTGTGTCTTACCCATGGTTTGTTGCTCTTCATGTTGATTCCAATAGCAACTCCTGAGCTCCAATAGAGAGTGGAGAGTTTATTTGTCCATTCCTTTAAGACCACTTCTGTACATTTTAAAACAGCCAAAATGATCCACACATCTACCAGCCTAATGGAATCCCTAACTCTGTCTTCCTTCTGCTCTCAGGTGATGAAGATTTGGAGGAAAGCAGGCTTGAGCCAAAGCCCATCCTTGTCATTTCAAGAGATCCAGGGTCACCCTGCAGGGGTTTATTAGAACCCCAACTTTCAAACTGGCCTCCATTTCTTGGTGCCTGATGATCTGTGGTACTGCTGACCCACCCAGGCTCTTGAGAAGGTCTGTGGAAGGTTTGTATTCTTCCCAGGCTGAGGGTGCCCTTGGCAGTGGCAGGAATTTTGGGTGGAATGCTAGTTGTCTGTCTTGGACTTACTGTCACCTTTATCGAGTAAAGGTTTGCAAATGACTTTTGGAGAACTACACAAGTAGTTCAGGATTCTGGGTATATTGGGGCAGTAGATTGGGAAGCAAAATGAGAGGTAGAAAGGGAGGTAGAGGAAGTGGAGAGGAACAGAGGAAGATGAGAAGGGAAAGGATGAAGCTTGTTAGACTATCAGCTCCCATTAGGGTAAAGAGAATCTTCTGACTGGTCCTTGTGATCACAGGGGTAACAGTGCTTTTCAGTTAGTTTTAACAATGACATAATTACAGAGTGAAGATAGAAAGCACAAGCAATGGGACAGTCCAGAGGAAGCCAGGAGACTCAAGGGATGAAGTCTGATAGATGAGCGAGTAGCATGGTTATTAGATCCTCTTGGGAGAAAAGAATCCTGAGAAGAGTGAGGTTGGTCCACTTTGTGTAGGGATCACTCATGCCCTCAAACCTACACATACCCTCCCCACTGCAGCTATCAAATGGGGCAGTTAATACATTACAACATGACCATCATTGTAGATCCACGCTTGTCTTAGTCCTTGGGCTGCTATAACAAAATACTCTAGGCTGGGTAGCTTATAGACAACAGGAATTCAGTTTTCACAGTTCTGGAAGCTGGAAGTCCAAGATCAAGGTATTAATGAATGAATGGTGTCAGCATATATGAACTAGAGCTGCTTTCTGGCTCATAAATAGTGCCTTACTGCTGAAATTTCACATGGTAGAAGGGGGCAAGGCAGTGCTCTGGGGGCCTCTCTCATATACTAATCCTAATGGCTTCAAATTCATGACCTAATCACCTACCAAAGCCCCCACCAGCTAAGGCCATCACTTAGGGGGTCGGGATCTTAACATGTGAATGACTGGGGGAGGAGGAGCATAGGTGTTCTGTCTGTAAAAATATTTCAGATTTTCTTGGACGTTTGTTGTTTATGCAGGAATAGCAGATGGGAAGTGCACAGTTGGAATTTTCTTTAGCTTCTAGTTGGCTTTTCAGGATAAAATCAGAACACAAAATTGATTAAAAATCAATTTTTAATAGCTATATATTTAAAACTCTTTTTTGCTTTCCCTTCTGCATGCATTTTCTTTCCCTGAACCCATTTTTATGGTCCTTTGAAGCTTACAAATAAACTTCTAAATGACTAACGTTGTGTTTTACTTGGCATTTCTGGGGATCATGGCCGGTGGACCCAGTAATGTGGCCATAGAAAAGTGGCTTGAAAGAGTGTAAGAATTCATGTAATAAAAGGTGGAGAGCTTTTCCAAAGCTGGTCAGCTTTTCTGACCAGTAAGGGGCATAAAATGTAGCTTATTTTCCAAATACTTTCTGCTATAGTTTGGATCTCAAATTCCTACCACAGACCTGTGAGTTACAGGCCTGGTCCCCTGCCTATGGCATGTTGGGACGTTGTAGAAACTTCAGGAAGCAGAACCTAGTGGAAGGAGTTTAGGTTTTTGGAGTTATGCCCTTAAAGGGGATAGTGGAACCCTGGCCCTTTTTCTTCCTGTTTCTTTTTGCTTCTGGGCACCTGGAGGTGGCTAGACCTCCTCTGCCATGCACTTCTGCCATTTTGCCACCAGGCCCAAAGCAACTGGACCATGTGACCGTGAACTGTACTCTCTGAAACCATAAGGAAAATCAATCCTCCTTTTAAGCTGATTCTCTCAGGTATCTTGTCACAGTAGTGGAAACAGAAAGCTGACTAGTGTACTTCCAGAAGCCTGGAAACCTCAACTTTTTAAGGTTCAATCAGGAACATTTGCAAAGACTCCCAGCCAGGGCCTGCCCTTGGCAGCAGGCCAGGCCATGGTCTATCTGTCTGAATACAAAGGCTAACAGTGTTCTGCAGACATGAATTCAGGGGTACAGTTAGCTCTCTGGTAACAACCAATGAAGAGTCTAAAGTTCAGAGAAGAAAATTCTGATTCACGTGGAGAATGAACCAAACAGGCATGACATGAACTGTACTGTAATATCAAGGTCTATTTCACAGTATTTAGACTCCATTTTATCCAGAGTGGTGAGAGTTAGCTGATAAAAAGGCCACTGCTTTTTTTTCTTCTGGCAACTGTGTCTTTATATCTTTAGTAACATTACCATTTTTACCCAAAGAAATCATGCTTATTTTTAAAAAAAATAGCAGCTTTGTGGAAATATGGTTGATGTAACATACAGTTCTGCCGAGTAAAGTCCATAATTATTGGCTCTTAGTGTAGGCCCAGAGTCACACATCCAGAGCTACAATCAGTTTGAAGGTAGTTTCATTAGCCTGAGATAGAGTTATGTATTCACGAACTGTGTCTCCTAAATCTCCCGCCCTAGGTAACTGTTACTCTACTGTATTTAATGTCCCTATAGATGTTCCTATAGTCTGGCTTATGTCACTTTTCATAATTTCCTTAACATTCATCCGTGGTCTAGTATGGGCCAGGATTTCCTTTTTTTTCAAGATAGAATTGTATTCCATTGTTTATCCATTCATCCGTTGATGTACCCTTGGGTGGTTTCTGCTGTGAATAATGCATTCAGATGTGATTAACGCTGCTGGAGCACAAAGGTATGAGTTTTTGTTTAAATCCCTGCCTTCGATTCTCATGAATGTCTACTTAGATGTGGGCTTGCTGGACCTGCTGTAGCTCTAACCATGTGAGGAACTGCCTTGCCTACTTTTAATATCACATTTTTAAAAATGATTTTAATTGGGAAAAATGGAGAATCTTTCCCATCTCTCATGATCTCTTTTCAAATTGAGTAATTTTCTCATGTTGCCATGAAAACTCTCTTAATATGCAGAAATTATCTTTAGGGGTAGTAAGCAAAAGAAGAGGGAAAATTCCCTAGAAAATTACATTTAAAAACTGATAGTTCATTTTCTAGGTATGTTGCAAATCCTCAAGTCCAGGAAGTTTTGTAAATTTCCAAAGCTTTGCTTGTCCCTTATACCCAAACATAGCAAGTTTTTTGTTTGTTTGTTTTGTTTTAGTTTAAAAATGAAAATCTCAAGAATCTTTCATGTAAATCTCTATAGTAAGCCAGTCTTTCCTTGTCTTGCCCCTTTGAATCATTTATTTAAGCGGCAATAATAAAAGGTGTCAGCAATTCAGTTGTGAGCTCTGGAAGATTTCTGTGCGCATTGACCTTTAAGCGTTAGCATCTTGACAGGTGAGCCGTTCCTACCGCTTCTTGTGAGATATGGGGCGGCCACGGGGTCAGGCATGCTAATGATAAAATTACCATTTACCTTTTACCTGGCAGGCCCGGTGCCTGACATTATAAATGTAGGTAACCTTTCACCTGCAGCTCTCTTCTGCCCTGTGAAGAGGTTGTGTTGGAGGAATGCACTCACAGAAGACTTATGTGGCAGGAAGGACTGAATCTGGTCCATTTCTGCCCCCCTCTGAGTTTTTTCTGGGGAATGCTTTTTCTCTCTCTCTCTCAGTCTGGATAAAATATTATCTATTCCTGGTGGAGCATGGGGTGGGAGTGGGGCCAGGGGAGGAGAGGTGGCCTTTGTCATCTTGGATGTTTGACATTTTTGAAGCTGGCTAGGGCTCTCCTTTTTTCTCTAAAGCTGCCGGTATTAATGAGCTCTTATTGGCAGCTTGCTTTCAACTGTAACTGCGGCCCTCTTCCTGCTGATTCTAACAGAAGGGTATTTAAGCGCCACTGGGTATGGTTAAGTTGGGGCAGGAGAGAAATAAAACAGAGGGGCACTGGTCATAGTTGGGGTCTGGAGAGGCAGACAGCAGTTTGGCCAAGTTATATAAAGTTCACAAGCAATGATGTTAATGCCAACCTCCTGGGCTAACAACAGGATGCTATATTCACTGTATTTTGATGTTTTCATGGGTTCATTTTCGAGGTGTCGAGGGATAATATGGCTGTTTGTAAATAACACTTAGCTAAAGATCCAGAGTCATGATTGGGCTAAAAATTAGCC
Source organism: Hydrochoerus hydrochaeris (assembly GCA_004027455.1). Taxonomy (NCBI): domain Eukaryota; kingdom Metazoa; phylum Chordata; class Mammalia; order Rodentia; family Hydrochaeridae; genus Hydrochoerus; species Hydrochoerus hydrochaeris. The sequence goes on along the minus strand of PVLA01006595.1, from coordinate 58,801 downwards.
AGAAGGCTTTTGTTACCAGGTGGTAAGACTCCTTCCTGAATATTTACCGGTGGTGTTGAAAGTGGAAGAAATGAGGATGAATAGGGAGGAAAGGAAAGAGAGAAAGAGAGAGAGGGAAAAAGAAAAAAAAAACAAGAAGGAGAGAGAGAGGGCAGAAGGAGGAAAGGAGGGGAGGCAGGCTCTATTTTTGGCTCTGTCACAGTTTATCCAAAGCCCATCCAGAGCAGGACACTGAAGCCACTGCCCCTAATGAGAGGGTGGCTGTCTCCACCTTGGGGAGTGGGATGCTTGATGAGGTGCCAGGGGTCCTCTGTCACCTGGCCCCTGCAGGGCGGTTTGTTTCTTACATGGTCCCTGTTGAGGTACACGCGGGACTTTCCCGACACTCAGCTGGTCCTTGCAAGAATATTTTGTAAATACTGATAGCGATATCGGGGCTCGTGGTTCTCCAAAGCCAAGGAATGATGTCGTGAAATAAAGGAAGAGTTAAGAGAGTTTTTATTGGCAAAGGGGAGCATGGTTCCTGGTTTTCCAGGAGGGGTCCTGAATGCAGTAGCTGCATGACGCCCTGATCTAGAGCTCATTATAGATGAACAAAACCCGGGAATTGTTCAGTTACTCTGTGGTAACCAAGCACCAGTGGCTCTGTGTATTTAAAATGACCAATTGGGACTCGGGCATTTATCCCGATTCTTTGGCACTTAACATTTACCTTAGGAAGTAGTTAACTTGCATTATAATTCCTTTGAAATTCAAGAACTTACTTGGGAGTGGCTGCACCTCAGTTCAGTTCCATGCTGCTTGAGGAAATTCATTCTTTGTCCCAGGGCCTAGTTCACTGTCTATTCTTAATTTTATCAGCACAGCTAGTGAGTCACCTGTCTCTGTCTCAGGCCCTTCCACTAGCGAGCTGCCTTATGCATAAGCTAACTAAGCTTTTCTCTGCAATAGTTCAAAATTCAAGAAGCGCTGCCCATTTGCTCCATATATTCAAGGAGCCTGCAATTTGATACCTTGTGATTGTCCCACGGAGTGAATCTCCAGCCACGAGATCTCACTCTGGATGTGTTCCAAGAAAGAGACATAAATTTCTTTTGACCATTTGCAGCATATTCAAATGAAAGCTGGTGCTAATGAAATTATTCTCATGTAATTAGATGTATTAAATAATGTCCCTGGTTGGTTCCATGACATGGTTGGACTGCTAATTTTTATTCTTTCCAGGCACGGAGAGAATTCTCTCTGAAAATTTGTACCACAAATAGCCCCAGAAACTGGCTGATTTTGGAATCTCTGCTGCAGGGAAGCCAGAGCTCACCTGGCATCCTCTTTACAAAAATCGAGTCTTCCTGTCCTTCCTCTGGAAACTGGGGACCAAGGACAGATATCTTGTCTCGGAACTCTTAAGCTTAAATCTGATGTGTTGACAGTGTCCCTGTGGGGACCTCATTCAGGCCTGAATGAGCTGAAGGCATTTCCAGGTTTATCAGATTATGTTCCCCTTGACTGGCTTTATTTTGTGAATCAGCCCCAACTCAAGAGAACAGAATCACAACAAGAATCCCATTTCTACCAGACAAAGGGCTCAGCCATGCATGGAGCCCCGTGTCCCGCAATCTCCCTGGTCTGGAGCGACATGGAGAGGGACAGTGGCTTTTTTTGTGTCAGCTATTACTCAGGGTGGACCACTTTGTCTCCTTGGCAGACAGAAGTTTGGTTGAACATGCATAGCCATAAGGAAAAATGGTCAGCCTAAAATTCTTAAATTGACCTCCCAATTATTGCATTTCTTTTACTTAGATAAAATAATTTATAAGGAGACCTAACATTGACAAATACTGAGGCCATGTCTTTACTCTTGACAGCTCTATGTGATGATGGGGAGGAAGTGAGAATTCTGTAAAACTTCCCTTGTGTCTCTTCCATACCTACTGCTCTGAGGCTTCCGTTCTCATTCTTGAATTTTGTGTGTTGGACACAGCTGTGTTCATATACTATAAATCTTTCCCCACAGGGAGGCAAAAGAGCCAACCTGCATGGCCTCAGAAAATAAGTTCTTTCTCAGCCTCCATGAATGCTGTGTCTTGGAATAGTGGGTTTCTAAGCACTGGATGAAGAATTCTATGTGATATGTGTGTGTGTGTGTGTGTGTGTGTGTGTTTGTATGTGTGCATGCATGTGTGTAAGATAGAGGGAGAGAGAGAGGGAAAGGGGAGAGAGATTTTTTTTATACTTTCATTCTCTTGAGCAGACAATATTGGGTTGGGTGGTGTAGCTCAGTGGTAGAGCATTTCTCTAGGAGCTACAAAGTGCTAGGTTCAGTTCCTAGCACTGGAAAAAAGAGGTGGAATAAAAGGAAGAGGAAAAGGAGGAGAAGAAGGGAAAAGAAGAGGCATGTCAGTATCCTATCAGTAGCATTCCAAAAGAGTCTTCATATGCTTAATCTTTCCATGTTTAACTTGGTATATTCCAGGGATAAGTGTAGTTACTCCTCCTGGCCACCAGATGGTATACTCCTAGTGTTTGGGCTTTGCACATTGAAAAGACCAAGGAAGCAGAACAAACTTCCTGATTCTCATCAACCTGTGAAACCTGACCCTTCCACTGCAAAGGGTAATGTATTTTGTAGACCAAGCATGAAACTAAATAGGCAGTCCTCTTTAGGGATGTAGATATCTCTGTCTCAGAAAATGTTTATTGATTCCTTAGCTTCAGACCAACATTAATCATGCAAAAAGGCAAAGACAGGAGACTCAGAATCCCAGTGGCAGGAGACAGGGGAGTAGGTTTTCTTTTTACAGTAAGACTTATGTCAACACAGTGCTGAAAATTAATCAATAGTCAAATAATTTAAGTGACAGATTGATCATTCTGGTGGAGACCAAAGTCTGTAAGATGCCACACAATTAAAACAACAGTAACACATAGGTATTTTATTTGGCATTACTCAAGCGTCTACAGATCCCATCACATTTAATACATCTTTTTCCACTACTCTCTGGAGATAGGAAGATAAAAGTAATAGTAAAATGAAATTTAGCCATTACAGTGGAAATATGAACTTGAAGTGTTCTTACTATTCCTTCATCTACAATTTTATGATAGAAACTTAGATTATACATTCCATGTCAGTTGAAATTAGATTGATGTTGTATTTTTAAGGTCTTTTAATAGAGAGAATATTTTCTTCAACATTGTTTGGATTATAACTTGATTTTCTTTTAGCTGTTTTTTTATTTGAAAATTTTTTCTTACGAAATTTGAGTCTTGAGATTATTCTTTTGTAAAATGGGCTTTTTAAAAATTTGTGTGTCAGTACAATATTTCTTTTTGCTTTTCTTAGTTCTTTGCGTGTTGAATGTTGCTGTGAAAAGTCACAAACTTCACAAAGTTTTACTAAAAAAGTCCAGGGATACATAGGTTAGGGTGCAAATTCCTAAGCCCACTTTTCACTAGCAGCATGATTGGAGCAGGTTTTCCAGTCTCTGAAAATCCTATCAAGTATGAAAGAGTGTTAGGCTGACTGTGAGGACAAAATGAGTTGTGTGTTTAGCATGTAGTTGGTGCTCACACAATTATTTAATGTCATGTTCATTATTGTTATTACTATTGCTTCTATGTAAAATTAAAAATTCTTCATCTGGAAATCTTCATCACAGAAAAGGGAAAAAAATCCCTATCATCCGTGATATTTAAAACAATGAAAACAAGGCATTCAAAAATTCTGAATTACCTTTCATTATCCAAGGAAAATTATATTTTAGACAGTGTGGTTTGAGTGATATCTATATTATAGTGTATTCTGATTCTTCAAAAGTGTTCATTTTTATATACTATGTAAATTGACCCTTGGTCTACTGAAATAGGCAATAATCAAATACCTAACTGTGCTGGATAATTTTAAATTTCCTATATTCTTTGTGTCATGAGGCAAATCAACAGATATATAGTGAGGAGAAATTATGATTAAAGTAAATTCTGAGTAGTGAGTACAACTACCAATTAACAGTAAATAATGTTTAAAATAAAATGGGCTGATACATTTCTTTGTAATACTTTGGCTTTTGAGACAGAGCTGGCATTTACAAAATGCTACTTTCCCCCTTCCCTCCTTTCTCCTCCCCTCTCTTCTTTGTGTGGTACTGGGGATTGAACCCGAAGCTTCTACAGTGAGCTACATCCCCAGCTCCCTTTTATAATTTTTTTAAATTTTGACACAGGATCTTGCTAAGCCACCGAGTTGCTAAGACTCAGCTGGAACTTGCTAACCTTCTGCCTCAGGCTCTCAGAGTGCTGGGGATACAGCTGACCTCATTAGCCTGCTAAAGTTACTTGCTTCGTAGGTTGTTGGGGATTAGGGTCACATCTCTTCAGGTTTGGATGAGTCATTTACTTAAATCATGAGGATGGGACCTTCATGGATGGGATTAGTGTCCTTATGGAAGAGGTTGAAGGGAGTGACCTTGACCTTCTGCCTCTGCAGGATGTCATCTTTGAAGCAAACAGTAAACCCTCACCAGATGCCAGATTTGCTGGTGCCTTACTCTTGGGCCTCCCCAGGCACTAGAACTGTGAGAAACAAATGTTAGTTGTTTATAAATTACCCAGTCCTTAGTATTTGGCTGTGGGACTTTGCATGGAGTCAGTCAGGGGAATCCTGTATGGAGAGCGTACTTGGCTTTCTTTGGCTGGTTCAAATCTGAAAGTGAAGACACAAATTAGCAATATGTTATTATCAATCAAGCTCTATTAATCAAGCTTTGGACTTTTTGGGATGATTTTTATAGAAGTCATTGATTTCCTGGATCCATTGCTGCAAGTAACGGTCTAATTTCCTGTAAGCCTGACTTGTAGCCAGGTGGTAGGCTGGCTTGCTAGGTTGACTACTGTAGGTAAGAAACCTGGTTTCTTCGGCTGGTTGCTGTGGCCTGTGGATTACAGTTTTATTCTCTAAGTGGTTTGGCCATTGTCAGTTTGTATTTTCAATTTCCCCTGAATTGTCCTCCATAGCAATAAGAGGAACTAAGCTAGAAATAGGAGGACTTTGGCATTTCTGAATGTTTGTCAGTCAAGAAGTTTTCAGGTGGAAAGCCTTTCTTGTTTGTTTCTAAATCCATACCAGAGATGTCCAAATGAGTAAGAGCTCTGTAAAGCTCCAACTGGCACTGGGGGGAAAAAACAAAAGTGAAAGTAGTACCCTTTAAGTACTGAGCTGCTTACAATATCATTCCGCTTATTGTAATTTGATGTGTGAAATTCTGGCAGCCATTAACAATTCAGATCCCATTCCTAAGGGATTCCCATCTAGGGCCTGTTCCTATGATTTATTCTGAGCCTTTCTCCACTTATGTATGCTTGAGATAGTTAGGTAAAATGCACCTCTATGCACAGAGATGAAGTGTTTATCATCATTAACTCAATGACTCATTCGCCAGCCCTGACATGTCCTAATGTCCCCAGTGCTTCGGGTGCACCCACCCCCTCCTGACCCCTGCTTTGTCTCTCCTGTTCTCTTTTCCTGTCCTCTCTGGCAGCCCCATTCCTATCTCAGAATTTCAAAGTATCCCTCGCATCACTCACTGAGATTTCTCTGGTAGCACGGAAGGCGGGGGTGGTTGGACAGGCAGCAGAGTCATTATCCCAATACCCTGTATCAGTAAGAACGCCAGGCTGGTAATGCCTTCCTCTGCTGGGAGAGAAGGCAAGAGAAAGGACAGGCCTGCTGAAACTCTCTGCTCAGGCTCCTCTGGAAACAGTGCTGTGTGTGGTGGCAGGATGGGCACTGGGTGTGGTCCCCTTTCCCTGGGAGGAACAAAGGGCTCTGCTCTGGGCCTCAGGAATTTCTCTGGGTCTGTTAGGGAAAGCACCCACATTTCTACTCTCCACAGATGGGGCTGCCGTCCAGGGTGAAAGCCGAGTTGGGAAACCAGCTTCTGGCCTGATGAGGCTGCATTTTTCTCAGGGTTGGATCAAGGGAGCGTGGGATTCTCTTCTCTAATTACACGCTCCACTTTAAGCTCTTTGAACTGATTGACAGGTTGACCTTGGGCAAGACCTTTCCCCTTTCGAGGTTTTTCTCCTTCTTCTTAGTTTATCGTTCTTTGACCAGGGCACATTTAAAAACAGATATCAACATGCTCTAAAAGAATTATAAAATGATGAAAGGAAAATGCATTATCATGAATCTAACAGAACAGTGCTAATGCCTCTTCCCATTCTTATTGTTGTGCTTTAAAATTATAGTTGCAATCAGAGTGATATTAACTTTCATAGATTGCCTTTTTCCATAAGCATTTTCCTGTGTTGCTAAATAATCTCTATAACCATGATTTTAATGGCTTTATAACATCAAGATGTACTTCTTAGTCTCTTCTATTTATTCTACCAAGAAAAAGATACTAGAATTGAGACACAAGGAAATCTAGTGAAAAATTCTTCTAGAATTTCCTCTTGTTATTTGCTCTTTGAACTCTTTTTTTAGACTAGCATTAGCTCTGTGCCTTACAGAAAAACAAAAACAAGCTGCCAACCGAAAGATTGGTAGACTCTTTAAAAAATTAGCCTGTTCAGGGCTGGAGAGTTAGCTTAGCCGCATAAGTGCCTGCCTGGCAATTAAGAGGTTGTAAGTTTGATCCCCAGTACAAAAAAAAAAAAAAAAAAAAAAAAAAAAAAAAAAAAAAAAAAGCAACAAAAAATTTAACCTATTTATATATTTTAAGTAAAAACACTTGGTTTTGAAGCTCTTAGATTAAGATACTCTAGGAGCAGCCTAAGGTTTTATTCCTAAGATTTGGTGGTAAATTCTCCCTCTGGAAGCCAACTCTCCCCAAAATCCATGGGAGATTTTGCTGGGACATGGAAACTGACATCAGATTTACTTAGAATTTTCTAATGAAAAGACTACAGATATCCCAGTGTGCCAAGAAGAAGTTGCAGAGAGACCCACAACTGCAGCAAACGGGAAGAGTTATGTTGCGTTTTCTGGCCCCAGCTTCCCTGGGGAAACAGAGTCATGGGATTTGTTTGATGACCCCTCTTCTGGTCACAGAGGAAGCAGGTGATAGGGTGATGGGAAGCATTTCCCCCAAGATCCTATCTCTGTTGGGGTCCCCAGGAAAGGCTGACATGTCAGGGCCTTTGTCTCTGCTGCTATTGCACTGCATTATATAGAAATACTTGGAAGAAAAGAAGCAAAAATTTATTTTCATTAAAAATAAATTCCCAAATGATCACTTCAGAAAGTTTTTTTTTTTTTTTTTAATGAGTGGCCTTATTTTTGGGTCACTCATTCTTAGCAAGTGAGTTCATCATGGCTGCCCCCCATTATCAACACACAAGCTTCCTTTATCACGCAAGTATAGCTATTGCTTCTCTGTATTTTTATCCAAATCACAAATCTCTGATTTTTAGCTCCCACAGCCAAGGCGTACAGTGTTTCATTGATTCTGTCACACATGGCTCTCACAGCGATCTGCTTCTTCATGTCCCTGCTATGCTTTCTCACTTTGCAAGGTCATAACTTGCTGCCGAGATGTTCAGGGTCACTGCAGTAGGTAATGGACCCATGTTCCTCCCTCTCCTCACTGCCCACTGTGTCCTCTCACGATCACTCAGTTCGTTCTGATCACTGCACTGAAGTCATCTTGTTCCTGTGTCCATCTGGCAACATCACTCATCTGCTCAGAGACCACATTGCTTCTCAGTAAGGTCCAGGATTCTTGGCAGGGAAGACCCAGTTCTACATGATCTGCTGTTCCATTCCTATTCCATCTTGCTCCTTACTCCTGATCTACTACAATGAAACACCAGTTGGTGGTATCTAAGAAGAAATAGTCGCCACCCTGTTACCACCCAAAATCCCTGGGCAGTTCTGATATATGGGATCCATTGTAATCATCCAGAAATGACTACTTCAGGAACTCAGTGGGTCCTATTTGTGTCAGGTCTCCACAAAGGGTTCATCATACTATTTCAGGTTCTGGGCTGGGTCTAAGACAGGGTTCTGATATGGTTACTTCTGTATAAAAGACTTTGTTTTTAAACTGTAGGGTATTATTGCTACTTTAAAATATTAATATGACATTGGCACTCTCAAAAGCTGAGATTATTGATTTTTAAAATTCTTCATCCCTCCTCCCTTTCATTCAAATTTCTGAATTAACAGATAATACTTTTAGAGTCAAGAAAATATATAACTTACTTTTATGATCGATGTTGTTAGGATTAGAACAGAAAGAGATGTGAATTCGTAGAGAAGGCACAGGAGGGGGAGAGGAGGGGAGAGGAGGGAGAAACAGAGAAGGAGGAATAAAGAAAACAAAAAAGAAAAAAGGAGGATGCAAGGGCTGTAAGGAAAGGACACATTTTGTTTAAAGTCTGAGGACACTTTTTTTTTTTTTTGTGACCCTAAGATTCCTTGTTCAAATTGGGACTTCTGATTTTCTAGGCAGCCTAATATCAGTCAAGAAGACTCTAAGAAAAAAATTGCTGTTACAATTCAGTATTCTTTACCGTAACCCGTGGAAACAATGGCTTCCCTTTACCATCAGTCCTCAGCCAGCTTTGAGCTCTGAGACATCACTTTCAGCTCATTTACATATTGATAAATGAGTCGCTAGATGGCGAAACTCCAATGTTTTAGGGAAATTTTCTCCTTATGGCCCCTGTGCTTCGCTGTACTGTCTGGAGTCCTTTCCAGTCAATCAGGGGGATATGCAGCCCCCACCCTAAGGCCCCGGGATGTCCCTTGGTCCCCAAGGTGAGTCCGGCGCTGTCCTGGAGAGGGACTCCCGCCTTCACTGTAGGATTGGCCGCTGGAGGAGGCCGTGAACAGGATGGAGGCAAGGACTCCCCGATCTGTAATGACTGAATTACAATTTTAAAATGGAATGAGTTAGATAGTTATTATCAGTGTAATTATTCATAAATGTGCCTAATTATTCATAATTATTCAGAAGCATATTACTTCCCCTGATTGCCGTGAGTGATCTCGGAGGCCAATTACCATTGGATACTGGTCACAGGATTCAGGGACGGTTTCCCTTTTCTGTGTCAGTGAATGCAGAGCTGGGTCCATGGCCTGACAGCACTGGGAGCCCTTTGCATCACGGGGCCCTTTAAATACACACAAGTAACGCAGAGCCTGAAACCCAGCTGATTTCAAAGCCCTTTCCGGTCCCAGGCTCCTCTAAGTTGGGTTCAGGCTGCTCCTTCGAGGGTGCATGCTGCTCCTGTTTAATTAGGACTCGCTTGTTGTCATTCCTGCATTTGATATCTTAATAGCAGAGGCGAGTACTTGTAGGAAAACAGGCGAGCCGGGAAGGACCTTGGTGCAAAGGGGAGCAGCAGCGCGGGGAGACCTGGCGTCCTGGGGGGCTGCTCGCTGAGCTAAGCCAGCGCCTGGCCGTGCAGGCCGCGGGAGCTCCACTCACCAGCGGGAAGCTGCAGCTCTGCCTCTCGGCCCTGAGCATCGGCCTCAGGAGCCCTTCCTGCTTCTCCAGAACTGTTTCCTTCTGGGCTAGAGGTTGGCAAGGCCAGGTTTCTCCCTGGCTCTTTCTGAGGAGAGTCTTGGCAACCCACGAGCTTCCTTGATGGAGCCCATGCTCAATTTCTCCTTTTCTTCCTCCCTCTCCCTGGAAAACATTATAGGAATTACCATATTGTGGGGCGGCATTATCAAGTGCAAATTAGCATATAGATTAGTTCTGGGGGGCAGGGCGGCGAGGTGAGTTAAGATCTTTAAAATCATGTATAGTTATGCTCCACAGAAAGGCAGGTGGAAATATCCCGGGTCCTGGTCGACTTAACCCTGCGTGTGCGTAGGCGGACACTTTCTCAGGGAATAAGGGCACCAGGATTCCCCCTGCAGCTAAGGGAGCTCTAGGAATTAAACATCCTTAAGGAAGGTGCAGGTTTCTTCTGTGTGTTTTCGCTGTTTCTTTTTTTTTTCTTTTTTTGTTCCTGGATAAAGAACCCTTGATTTGGTTATTAAGAATTCCTACAGTTAACTGGAATAACCAAATTCACGTTTTACATTTGGTCCAAGAAATAAAACAGTCAAAGTTTTGCTGACAGATAAAGAAGAGTATAACTTAAAATTGGGATTTTTTTTTTTTTTTTGTCTTAAGGATGTCAAAAGACAGGATGCAAGAAGGAGATGGGTTCATTCACTATCTTCCAACAAAATAGTATAAAACAAGATTTATGAAAAATAAGCATATAAAACACCTACTTTTACTTCCTGGGATCTCGAATAATACAGGAGATTAGTCTATAAACAGTCACTTAGTGGAGTATTTATTGAGTGCATAGTATGTGACCAATGCTGTGAACAAAACAAAATATAAGATGTGGCCTTTCATCAAGGTCCCTGAATACAGCCTTTTGAAGAAATGGGACAGATTTTACCTATGATTTAGTACTTTAGGAAAGAGTTCAAGGAGAGGGAAAACATTGAGTCCTAGAATGGCCAAAATAACTTTAACTGCATTTGAGAAAGTCTTGGTCCTGAAATGTAGGTAGAGTATGAATGAGTGTTTATGAGAACATTGCACACCAGGATGGCCAGGATTCAGAGGTCAGAGACATTGTGGAAGGAGTGGCTTCATGAAGAGACCAGGTTGGGAGAGCAGAGGGATCACACAGGGTTGTGGAAGGCCAGAATGAAATGAGGGCAATAATATCTAAGACAGATACCTTCACCTATTTCAATCAGAAACAACCCGGTGACTGCAGTTAGCATTTACCTTTATGATCCTGGTTTTAAGAGGCATTTTCCTTGTATGGACATGATCTGACAGTTGGCAGACTGTGATTGGCTGGAGCTTGATGGCTGTGATTGGCTGAGACTCCAGTGTCTGTTGTAAGAATACACTCAGTTAATTTACGGCTTGTTTACACATTCATTTGGATTGCAGTTCACTGCCTATGGAGGTGGCTTTAGGCCAAATTTTATTAACCAGGTATAGAAACATCTGCCAGTTTAATGCAGGACAGGGACCTTTGGTTCTTGACTCCTCCATAGCATTGTTTCATGCTTTATTCAAGTGTGTGTTGCATCTGACACCAAAAGACAACTGCGATCTGCCAGGTGTGCACTTGATCGGGAGTCGAACATGTCCTGTGTGTGACCATGAGACCCAGCAAGCTGTAATCCCTCTGAGCCTGATTCTCATCATAAGCAAAATACGCATCATAAATCACATCTTACACACGTAATAGGATCAGACAAACTACTTTTAAGCATCAAATAAATTACTTCATGCTAAAATATTCTGGAAAGAAAGCTTTTTCAACTTAGCTGTAGTATTACTGAACATACATCATGTCTGTACTTGAGGCTTATTGTTCTATGGAACAATAGGCAGATACTTTAAAAAAAATTATTTTATTTGCTTGCAACTGGAATCAGGGTAATCCAAAGGCAGGAGGGCTTGTCTTTCCTTCTGATACTGTGCTATCATTGAGGTTGTTGATTTTGCGTGGTGATCACTGAAATTAAGGAGAACTTTGTGTTTGTGAACAACTGGCAGGTGAGAGGATTCAGGCCATCAAACACTGAGAGTCAGCATTTAAATGAGGAGCTCTGGGAAAGCAGAAATAAGAACATAAAAGGGTAAACGAGAGAGGCAAAAGGAATTAGCATTGAGAAGCTTGTAGCAGGCAGCACTGGGTGCTCTGGGGCTGCTCTCCCCTCCTGAGAAGCAGAGGAAAATACAGACCCTCCCCTGAAGGGTGTGAGGTTTCTCCTCTCAGCCTCACTGACTCAAATTTTAAGGACCCTCAAATCAAGAGCAAATCAGGGTGACCCGTGCAGGGGGGACAATAGTTATCAGCTTGTCTGTGTAACTTTTAACAAAATAGAGTGTATTTGTTAACAAATACACTCTATTTTGTTAAAATAATAATTTAATTATGCACTGAAGTAAATTTAAGTTCAGAAGATCTAGCCTAGGGTCTATCAGTTAGTTTTATGGCAGGATCAGGTGTTATTATTATTATTTTTTTTAATCTCCTCCTCCTTGTTTCATACAGATGATTGTATTTAATATTCAACACACTGCGGGTTTTTTTTATAATTTCATTTCTCCACAGCAGCCGCCTCCCTACTTAGCATGGCTGCTGTGGGTGACGAGTTCCCCTGATGCGCTCTGAGCATTCACACTGGAAGCCTTCACCGTGTTCCTGGAAGCAGACGCCCAAAGCCCCTCAACCCCGGGATCAGTTTGAAAATCAGATGCACAAAGAGAGGGAGGCAGAGGGAGAGGGGAAGGGACCGTAAAGAGGGTGATGTTGTGTGATGTGTGTGCGCTGACTCCCCGTGAGGAGTGTAGTCACCAAGCACTGCAGACATGGCTAATAAAAATAAAAATTAAGAGCCAGATCTTCAGAGTGTGTTTTTCTGGTCTGGAGCAGCACCTGGGAATATGTATTTTTCCAATGCTCTTTAGATAATGGTAATTATAGCTACAGCTTAGAAACAGACTGTTAGACATTCTTGAGTCATATTATTGATATGCAGTGATGTGTACAGGAATAGGCAGTGGCCCTTTTGTGATACAAATAAACAGAGCTTGCAATTTTCTAGCATCCTAATTTCCCATCGGAAGGTCTAAATGTATGTTATATGTATAGTGTGAATAGTATATGAATGACACAAATGCACAGACTTCCTTAGGAAAACTTTAGAGTACTGAGAAGGCGTCTTACCCTAGTATTGACAGTAAACTTCCATTTATACTGATGAATTCACTTATAGTTTTACAGCAGTTATCACATGATAGTTATTCATGTTGACATATAATAAATACAGTGAGAAACAGCTACAAATTCTATGAGTTTCAAGAATCCTTATTTTCCCATCATAGCACTTTGCATGGCATCTTCTTTTTCTTTTAAGATATTTTATTATGCTTAATGTCACACATACACAAAAGTAGAGAGAATTTGTGTCCTTAGCCCTCATTTACATACTAATTATTCAGTTCCTATAATAGTCAATGTTTTTTCTACCTCACGCCTGGTATTTTTCCTCATCCTTTATCTTCTCCTGGAGATGAACCGAACTCTGTAATTCTTTTACTTTCTTTTAAAAAGCTTAATAATTGCTGATATTACACTGCCAACAACCCTCACTCATCCCTCCACGGAAGAGGCAGGCTGTAATTCTGTCTCCAGTTTGCAAGGTTTCCTGCTAAACCTAAACCCTTAAGCTATGTTCTTGCAGACTGGGACATTAGCGAGATCTCTCAATTGAATTACAGAATTGCATTCCACCAAGGATTCAGTTTTGTAGAGTACTTAACATTGAACTACATGAGGAGGCACAAGAGTAATGGGTCTTTTTAGTAATATCATCTTTTTTCCTTCTTTAAATCAAAAGCAGTATTACAAGACATTTAGTTATGTGGCATGAATAGAGTTGTAAGTATACAGGGGCTGGCAATAGCTCCCAAATTAAAGCATTTCTGTCATCTCCTGAAGGTTTATTCTTTTCCTTGTAGTTGTTAATATGAATAATTTAAAAATCTGAGAGCTTTTCCATGATTTGAAACTTTTTTGAGGGTATAGATTCAACAGTTTCCTCTGTCCTGAAACATGAAACACAAGAAATTACCTGTTTCTGCCTTCTGCCAGTGACCTATTTTGGGAACTTTCGGACACAGTTCCTGTGCAGCTGGGTGCTTTGTCCTCCGTCTCTGCAGATGAGAGTGTATAGGTCACCACAAACTAGGAGACAGACTGTGCTCTTTCCTGGATGTGACTCCGGCAGCACGATAAAGAAATGGTCTAAGAGAATCTCTCATCCTGTGTTGTATCTTGGCTCTGGAATGTCAAAGGCTCATGTATTAAAGACTTGTTGCCAGCCTGTGGCACTAATGGGAGGTGGCAGAACCTTAGAGGTGAAGCTTAGGGAGCAGAAGTGAGGTCCCTGGGGGCATGGCCTTGAAGGGGATTGAGGGACCCCAGTCCCAACCTCTCTGTACTTGATTGTATTGGTGGTTATGCAAATATCTACATATGTTAAAGTTCATAGACCTGTACACTGAGAGAAAAAAAAAACTTGACCCTTGTGTTAGCAAAGTTCTGAGATTCTGGGGTGCTGTTTCTAGAGATGGTTTCTAGATTCTGATCATCTTGAAGAAAGAATTGGTCAAAGAAGAACAAAGGATAGTGAGGTTTTATCTTTAGTAAAGGGAAGAAAAGAAATACACTGCGGAGAGTGAATGTGAGACTATTAAAGTTTGGAAAAGAATTATGCTCTACAGAGTGAAAGTGGTGGTGCAAAGGTACACAGTGGCCATGAGTTTAATGGTGGATGTCTTTTGTGTCTCTCACCTTCTGGCTGACATCAAAGCTGGGCCAGCCTATCAAAAACCTGCTTGATCCTTCCTGACTCTCTGATTGGTCCCAGGTGTAGGGCTTATAACTTTTTGAGCATGTCTTGGATCTCCATGTTTGACAGGTCATGCCCACTTGCCCAGCTGGTTTGCCACACCCTAATCTCCCATGTCATTGGTGTGGGATAGTTTTAAAAAGAAAAGGAAATTGTTAACCAGGGAAGAAATAAAACCTGCAATTCTGTTCAAGTTTGAAAGTAAGATCTGGAAAGGTAAACATTCTCAATTATGTCCAAAGTTTTTTCAAAAATATTTTAAATGTTTTTTATTTGTTTCTAAACAATGTTAAAAATGACAGAAAATTTAAGAAGTCACCACATGTCTCCTCACTATAATAGATTTTTTATTTGCGATTTTAAAAGATCCTACAGGCTCTGTCAAGCTTCTATACCTACTTTGCCTTCCTGGACTGATGCCAGCCTGGTTCAGGGCATCAGGAGGAAGGAAAGACCTTGGCCGTTCCCAGCAAAGACTAAGGAACCCTCAGCACTAGTGGCATTGCGCACTCGCAGTCACAAAGTGCACTTCAGCAAGATGGCCCAGGGGACTCAAATGCACAAAACATTTGGGAGCCACTGACAGAAGGGTTCCTGGTCACCTGCAGATTGTTAGTGAGGTCTCAAGTAAGCGCTTTGACCTCCAAGGGCAGCTAGGACCACATACATCTCCACTGTTCCCTACAGTAGACGGTGAGAGTATCTGCTTGTCTCTATCTCAAAGGGTCTCTGCCAGCAAAATGAGACCAGATCAGAGTTGCCACTGAAAGTTTTTAATTCCACTTTAATAGCATAGGCAGTATTCCAGCATTCCTTTCTTCATCATTGTAATGCATGTGCTTTTCTTCTTTAATCTGAATTTTAAGTCATCTCCCTCCCAGTTGCAGAGAGCAGGCTGAAGTGCATGGGTGCAAGTAGAATCTTAGAAAAGTGCAATAATTGGAAGTCCTGGAAGGCTCTAGTTAGCCAAGATTGGAGCCTGCAGCAGGATATCTTTTCTTTCTGCCCTACATGACTCAGTGCTGAGATGCTGTGTTCATGGTGACTGCTATGGGTGTGCCGGGTCCCAAAATGCCTGTACTGAGCAGTCTTTCAGTTTGTGCTTGTCCAAATGTTTTTTTTTTTCCCCATAGGGCTACATGTCAGAGCAGAGGAAACTCCATAGGTGCTATCACTGGATAAACCACCTGTATAAGAAATACTAGTTGTCTTGGTTACTTTTCTCTTGTTGCTGAGAAAAACTACCTGACACCCAAAGTTAAGGAAGTAAAGGTTTATTTACCTCACAGTTGGTGGAAATTTCAGTCCATAGTCAGCTGGCTCCAAGGCAGAGTGGCACATGGTATAAAGGTCAATAGTTTATGGCAGCAGAAAACAACACAAGCAAAAAGAGCAAAAAGATAGGAGCACAGAGAGAAGACTCTTTCTGTTCCTTATGTTGTCTATCAGCCACACCCACTTGTGTGTGGCACTCACACCCATAATCCCAGCATCAGACCATGAGTCAGTCACAAGCTCTAGAAGCCCACCCCCCATGACTGCATGAGGCTATGGGGGGAAAGACTAACTCAAACCATAATATTGGTACTTTAGTGTTTCTGCATGGGTAATATGAGAAGACCTTTAACTACATGCAGGAAAAGAAATCCTGGGGAAAATGAGTGTGTATCAACCATGAGATTATTTCCATCATATATTTTTCTTTTTAATAAATATTTCATGACTGGTTAACTTGCAGTCTGTTGTCTTTCTAATAAAGAAAAAAGTATGATAACCAATAAAATGTATTTATTGCTCTTATTTTAAAGTCTTAATTAAGGACCCATCCCTTGTGAAATTCTTTTTTAAAATGTCATCTGAAGTATGTAACAAAGAAGGAGAGAAGCCTACCTGTCTGTTAAAAAAAGAAACATACCTTTTCATGATTAGTCCTTTACATGTCTTGGATGTATTTTAAAATCTGTGATATAATTAGTTTATTGTGAGAGAGTTAAAAATATAAGTCTGTAAGAAAAAATGTGGAACTTATTCACTCAGTCAATGTAGATTTTGAATCTAGTATGTGTATGGATAAAATACATTCTCAGATTAAAGGAACTCAGAAATACTTGCTTATATAACCTCAGTATGAGAGATACAATGTTGCTCAAACATCAAGCAACATTCAAGTTTCCCCTTAAATATAGAATACATTGGGAAAAAGGAGTTTTGTGCTATAGGACCAATTCAAGTGGGTAAATTATACATAGTCTGCAGCATTTCATGAAATGCATTCTGAGGTGACTTTATCCTTGTACAGATATCAGAGTGTACTTCCAGAAAGACAGATTGGAGATGTCACCGGGCCTTACCACTGGGGTCCACTGATAGGAATGTTGTGATGTGACACACAAATGTCTTTCTAAGGCTGTTACTCTCTTTCTGACTGGAAGCTTAAATTGTGGGTTCTAGGAGTTAGAATCTATTAAGGAGATCTGTGCTATTAAAGATTTTCTGCATGACTGCTGGGAAAGAAATCCTGGGGAAAATGAGTTTGTATCAACCATGAGATTATTTCCATCATATATGTGCTCAAGGAGGTCGTTAATAACACTTAGTCAGTGTAAGTCAATGCATTGTAAAGCAAAAGGTATGTTTTGATTGCTTTGTGTGCTTAGAGTACTTGGTTCTACACATCTGGAACAAGAGCCATGGTGTTAGGATTTTTTTTTCTGAGCTTCTCCTATTTTGTCCATTACTTTGAAGTATTTTGTAATGCATCATGATGTTAGACTCAAGTATAAAATCACACAGAATTTTAAAAATATTCCACTTTAGCATATCATTTAAAGAAAAGAAGGTATAAAGAGTTTAAACAACTTGCTCAAGGTGGTCCAGCTAGGGAGTGACAGGACAGAGAGGAATTTACCGCATTCTGCCTTGTGCTTTTAGAGCTAAGGGAAGCTAAGTTCCCATTTGTACAGCTCATTTCATCAATAGACATTAAAAGTTCTGTCTAAAGTGCCAGTTAACTTACTGATTGCAGTATTTAGTGAACTGGGGTGAATCCAAAATGCGTTGGATTTACCTCAATAAACAAAAAGGGCACCTTTTCCAGTTAATTGAAGTTGGACATATTTACTTTTAGGCAGAAGGACTACTTCTAGGGCATTATGACAATCTGTGAGTTTAAAGTATACATGGAGAATCTCGTTAAACTATTTAAAATGTTGATTTCAATTATTTTGACAGTAAAATAATTTAATAAGTGTTAGAAAACTTACCAAATTCTCCACAATGTTCACATTTCTGACCACATTGAACGTGTTTCCTTCAATCCTATCATGTGCACTATTGTAGCTATTTATAAACTTGTAGTAATATAACTTGCAAACATGAAAAGTGAGTGTAGAAGGGTAAGCACCAGTAATACTTGCTTGAGTTTTCTGAAAGGTAAAGTTATTTCCTCAGTATCTGTTTCCATGCAAAGAGTAATCAGTGGGCTTATTTGTTTTAGTATTTCTGTTCATTTGTATGCTTTGTTGACTAAAGGCTTAATCAAAAGCAAAGTAAAATAGTAATACTAAATTGATGGTAATGAAATACTAAAGTAGAGGAAGACCTCTGTGTAGTTTCATATTTTTATGTTGCTAAATTAGTTTTGACAAATTTGGGGCATAAACAAAAACAAATAATAAGCCAAGCCCAACATTTTCCAAAGATATTTTCTTTTTTCCTGGCATTCAGGGGTGGTGGTGGCCATGGTGCAGTGGTCCATAACCTGATGGCCCAACATGGACTGACACATAGAATACTCATGAGGTGACATTAGTCTGTCTGAAGATCAAAAATAATTTTTAAAGTTAAAATAATTTATCTTTTCTCATGGGCTTCTTCGATCATCTATATCCATGAATATTTGCCATTAAATTACACCAGTAATATTTAATTATATTCAGATACTACTGAGAACTAGATTTAAGGATATGCAATATTCAGCTGGAGAACTGTGATAGACTGTTTATTAACATACCTGAAATGATTTAATCTCTATGGACTCCTAGTTCATTTTTCCAATAAACACTGAGAATCTGATGTTTAATCAAATGTTCTATTTATTCAGGTACATTTTATCTATTTGGTAGAGTACAATCAACAGTGACCACAAAATACTACTTCCAAGTTAATCTTGCATTTCTTAAACCTAGGTAAGATCTTACATTCTAGATGATGGTGACCATGTATGGACAATAAATCCATCAGACAATTCTAGCTCAAAATCTAGTTTTGTGTCACACTGCCTTGTACTATCTCATTAAGTGAGCGATATTATTATTGGTATCACTGAAAAGAAAACCCTCCATAAATGGTAATTTAGAGTTGGGTTTAGGATATATCTTTTGTCATTTTTCAGAAAGGTTGCCTTTAAAGTCAGAGTCAAAATAATTTTAGATAGCTCAGCTCAATTAAGCTGATGAAGTAGAGTTCTGAAGTTGGTTTTGTAAAATTGGATTTGAAATCACATATTTTCCAAATCCCAATAAAATCCTAATTTTATTCTATATGAAACTTTTAGACATACATTGCACCTCTTTTGCTATAACTTTGCACAAACCTTTGGCCCCAAACAATAATACTTTTTTTGACCTGCCCTGCTCTTTAGAGTCCCTGAGATTATGAAGACTTTTAAATAGGTTATATTTTTAGAAGTAAAATTATACATTGAAATTCTATCCAAGTAGAAAATGAAACAGATATTCTTTTAGATAAAAATAAAGTGCATTAGTTTGATTGCTTAAAAGTATTAATAGTGAGTAACGATTCTTTTTCTGTGTGTAGGGATGTAAAATAGGAAATATGATTTATTTTTGGTCTTGAAACCTCAATGTTCATTAGTCTGAGATAATTTCATCATCTTAAGTCAAAGACACAGTGTATTGTTAATTTATTTCTAACACAATGGCACCAGTGAAATGCCCTATCAAGGGCATAATGCCCTATTGTTGTAGTAAGTCCTTCCTTCCTTATCTGTTTTTTGCATGAAGCCGGATGATTTAACACTCTTGGGAATGACACCTACAGTCTTTGGTGCACATTCAGACAGGGCTCATTTGGAGAAAACTAGCAAGTAGCTCAAAAGGAGCCAGGTTCCTTTTGAAATATAGATGCTTACAGATGAAATATAGAATGAAGTAGTTTCTTCCTCAGGGATGCAAGGTAAATCCAAAATATTCAGAGTTGAATTTGACTACACCCAGCTTCCTGAACACTGTCCTTGCATCACAGCCGGTGCAGAGGGTGGGTTGCAACCCTGGGGACCACATGGCTGCCTGAGAGCTGTGCTAGCTGCTGCCCCCCAGTACCCAGTACCATGAGAGAGGACTGGCATGCACACAGCCAGCCCTAGAGGAGATCCGAATTCAAGATTCCAAGTGTGGATTCTGCTGAGTAGGTACCACTTTTATTCTGTCATAAATAAAGTAAAACAAAAACATTGTAATTTGGACCACTATAAATTAGAAACTTTGTATGTTTCTCATCAAAACAGATCAAGAGGTATTATTGATGCCTGGATGAGAAGGAAACAGTGCTGGCTATCAGAACTCTCTGGTCTAATCTTGTCTGAGCAGTAATTTAGCAGTATGTTACTAGAGGTACACAGTTTGCATTGATTTGATTTTAGTTGAATAATGCCCTCCCTCTCCATATTTTGAAATCCTATTCCCCCAACCTGCACAATGTGACTTTGGCTGGAGATGAGGTCATTTCAAAAGTAATTAAACATGAGGTCATTAGGTCAGGCCCTCGTCCGACATAACTGATGTTTTTCTTAAGTGGGGAATTTTGAACCCAGAGATGTGCACACAAAGAAATGCCCTACAAACCTAAAGGCAGAGATTTCAATGATGTCTGCGATGGAAGAAAGAAGCTAGGGAGATGCATGGAACAGATTCTATCTCAGAAGAAGCTAACCTTGCTGGTACCTTGATCCCAAACTCACAGCCTTCATAGCTTGTTGAGACAATAAATTTCTATGTTTGAGTCACACAGTTTGTAATACTGTGCTAACACAGCCCTAGGAAATGAATACATCCTTTAGGGTTAGCAATTCTCAAAGCTTCTTTCTATCATCTTCACAGGACTTGAGTTAGGATTGGTGGATAATGTACAGGATGTTCATTTAAATTTGAATTTTGGATAAAACACATATATTCTTCTTAGAACCAGTATGTCCTAGATATTGCGTGGGACACACTGATACTAAAAAAGTTGTTCATTGCTCATTTGAAATTCAGATGTAACTGGATGGCTTGTATTTTTATTTTCTAAATCTGACAAACCTATGTGGATTCAATAAAGTATTACAAAACTGGGTGGCTTTAATGGCAGGAATTTCTTGTCTCCCAGTTTTGGAGGTTAGAAGTCTAGAACAAGATGTCAGCAAAGTTGATTCCTTTGTCTTAGTTCTGCTTATCCACCTAGACTCAGGGTCCTTCCTGGTACCTGCCATGGTGGGTAAAATCCCAGCAGCTGAAATGCTGTTGGATGGCTGTCTAGTGAGGTTTATTCTGACTCTATTTGCTTTATGTTAAGCTAATTTTGCAAGTAACTAACTACAAGACATTGTCAAAGTGATCTGCTATGTCTGGGGTTCACTCTTTGGATTTGTTAAGTGAGAAAGCAGAAATAGATTCTTTCAAAGTCTTCTTCCAGCCCTTTATGTCTATCACCTAAGGAAATTCTTCTTAAAGGAACGTTTAAGCAAGCCTAGTTTATCAAAGCAGTAGAAAATACTTAGCTCTTTTTGATGGTTCAGATAAAAAATATAAGCTGTCACTTCTGGGAAAGCTTTCTTATCTCCACTTCTTTGCAGAGGCTGAAGTTTAATCTCATTAAGGCACCTCTTAATGAGCATTCCCTAATTTAGGAGGGCGTTTGTGATGTGATCACTGATTTGAGAAATGGTTCAAGTCTTACTGGGTGCTGGAGATGAAGGCTGAGTGATTACTTCCTTACTGGGCTGGTAGTGTTGATGTTTGCTCTGCTAATTGTACTTAATTTTCTGTGAAATTTTCCCTTCTGTGACTCTTGTTGCTCTGAGTTGACTGTGCTACTGGGCAAAGCTCAGAATTTGGAGACCAAGTTGAAGACACATGTGATTTCCTAAAGGAGGCATCTTGAAATTATTTGTAGGTACTTTTACCAGAGTAAATGGGCTGGAATTTACCTTGGAGTTTTGCATTTTCCCTCCATGTTGCTTCTTACCATGTAAATAATTTTACCCATCTCTGAGTGGGAACCCAAGAGCTGGCAATTTGCAGATGATTCTTGACAACCAGGCCAGATTGCTATTCCTCCGCATGGTTCTAAAGACTGCTTTTTGGGAGCATTTCGTGAAAGTTATGCAAAGGCTGCACAAAAGCTCTGAGGGGTCCCTGCTTTTGGCAGAGGATTGTGTGCCCTCCAGGATCTCTGACATGGGCCTGAGGAAGAGAAGCGGCCTGGGGCAGGGACTCTCTCACTTTCTGTCTCTCTGTGTACCTGTCCCTGTTTCTGTCTCTCTCTCTACAGTACTGGGGACTGAACCAAAGGCCTTGTGCTTGAGTATTTTGTGAGTGTGGGGTTATTTTGAGCCTGCCTCTGAGTTAAAGATCTTTCCCTCAAAACCATAAGCACACCTTGAATCCCTCATAACCTTAATACATCTTAATTTTTGTTGTAAGATACTGAGAAATCTAGCAGGTTCTGCTTACCCCCATGAGTCTTATCTATGATTTATGAGAAAGTTTTAATTTCCCCCTGATGGAGAGCATGGGCAACCTCTGTTAGTTATCTACCCAATATCAGATTCACCTTTCTTTTTTGCTGATGGAACCTTGATTTTGCTTGTGCTGGAAGTGTGACCTCTTCTTGGGGATGACTTGTGGTGAGTCTAAAGCAATTATAATCATCCTGCCTTCTAATTTCCAAGCTTCCTTTGCAGCCAACAGTGTCCATGTTTCCTAATTCTGGCCAATAAAACAAAAGCAAATCTTTAGGAGGAACTCTGGATAAAAGAAGATAACATGAAACATTGTTTCTGGATGTGCCCATCAGAGTGTTTATGGATGAGATTAACATTAGAATTGGTGAAGTCCATTAAGTAGGTCACACTCCCTACTGTGTGTGGGCATCACACACTGTAATCTGTTCAGTGCCTGAGTAAATCCAAAGGGGAGCAAGGAGGAAGTGGCTTCCTTTTTATCCTGCTTCCCTGCTTGAACTGGGACACCTCATCTCATCTTTTGTCCTTGGACTAAAGTTTTTGCCACTAGCCTACCTGGTTATCAGGTTTTTGGACACTCTTTCCTGGGACTCTATCTTACAAATGGTGAAAGATCGTGGGACATCGCAGCATCTGTAGTCATGCGAGCCATTTCTTCATAATATTTTTCAATATATGTACATTTATGAGTGTGTGTGTTTTAACACATATATATCTCTCTACACATATCTGTATCTTATCTAGATGTTAACTATCTATCTACCTATTATCTATCTATCTATCTATCTACTCTGTCCAGGCATCCATCCATCCACCCTGTGGTTATCTTTCTCTTGCCTGGAACACCACCCTTCCTATTTTGCCTTTGCCTGCATCTTCCTGCCTCTGGCTGTGTATGATGTCAGAAGCTGCAGAAGGTTCCAAGTCAGCAGAACCTCCAGCCTCTGACCATTTTATCATATCTGGTCCTACTCAGGTTTTTTTTTTTCCCTTTGGGCTAAATCATAAAAGGGACAATGTGTCCTCCCCCTATTAATGAAGCCCATTATTGAAATAGAGGATGACTTACATAGGGAGAGAAAGTGACATTACTTGGGAAAAATCTAACCCTTGAAAATAAACCAACAATTTCTGGCATTCTATTTATGTTGGTTTGCAGTGATTCTGAATTAGAATCAAGCAGGTCTGTCCCCTGAAGTTTTGTTTTCTGTTTTTTTTTTTTGTACCTATTACTTAGGGATCTATCAAGAATCAGAACAGTAAGCTCTATCAGACATCATGAACATAAGGAGTCATCTGAATCATGGTATTCACATTGACAATCACGTGTTCACTGTAGAAAGGCGAACCACACAGCTTTGCTTGATCTTATAATTTAAGTTGTACTTTTTCTCCAGAGATGGTGCAGGGATTGAGAAACAAGACAATTAACAGGACCTAGGAAAGGCATGAAGCTCTGAAAACCAAGTGTCTTTGGCTCTTCTGAGATTGATTGCCCTGGGTGTCAGCCAGCCCAGGCTGAGCATTCCTGAGTAATTAGGATTCACTTCATTGGCAGGTGAGCCTGACCTCACCTTGCAAAGCTGTCTGGAGCGTCTGAGCAGAGAATCCCTTTCCGCAGCAGTCTCCTGGCAGATACTTTATGACATGCTGCCACGACATAAAGCTTGCATGAGCTGCATTACACTGCCCCGGGGCCCCAGGCTACTTGGGAAAAATGGTAAGCGTTCGAAGTTTAAGCTAAATAATATGCTTTTAATGAGATCATGTGCGTTGCAGATCAAAAGCATCACCAAAAGGTAAAAAGTTCAAAAAGCCTTTTTACATGCACAGTGATTTTGACCAAAGCAGCTTTCATGATCTTTCCGATAGAATTTTAAAAAGCATTTTCAGGTTTCTGATCCTAAATGTTACCCTTCAGCAGGTTCTCCCTTGCCTTTCATCAAGCACAGACAGGACCCGTTTGGCGGCAGGGGAAGTTAACAATGCCTTGAAATCTGCGAATGCTGGGCATTATCGGGGTCTCTGCTTGGGAATGCTGTATGGGTTGGGGGCAATCTGACAGAATGTTGCTCCTTCAAAACATTGGGGGACTTCACAAAAGCAATGCCTGGTTTAGCAGAATTCATTTGTTTGTAGTACAGGGGCTTGAATGCAGGGCCTTTGTGCTGAGCTATATCCCTGGTCCTTTATTTAGTTTTAATTTTGAGACAGGATCTTGCTGTATTGGTAAATTGCTCGGCCTGGGCTTGAATTTATGATCCTCCTGCCTCAACCTCCCCAAGTGTTGGGATTAGGAGAGGTGTGTGCCATCATACTGGGTCAGCATTTAAACTCTGCTCTGCTCTGCCTAGCTGCTTCATGAGGCTTTCTCAGCAATCTCGGTAAGAGTTCAGAGGAGGGATGGAGAAAAAAATCAACAACGCTGAGTGTCTATTAATAAACAAATGTTGAAGACTTGAGTTGTATTGTTTCATTTCACCTTCAAAAAATCTCTATGAGGTAGCCAGTGTGAATAATGTTCTTCCACTGAACTTGATTTGTATCATGAGTATAGCATTTATCATAATCACCCTGTCTTGAAATTTACTTTTTAAATGTCAATTTTTATGTTTCTGCTCTCAGAAGTGAGAGCACCTACTATGTGCTGGCACCAATACTGAAGCCTCTTCTTACCTACATTATCACCTGACTCTCATAAAAACTCTGGCAGCTGGGGACTATTCTATGAGTTGTATAAAGAAGTTGTCAGAGAGGTTGGGTAATTTGCTTGAAATCACCTGATCAAGCTGAAATCTGAACTCAGGTCCAAGTTTGAAGCCTCCATCTCTGTCTCTCTGTTCTGCTGGTCCCTCAGCCATCATGTCGCCTCTTCCAGCTCTTCTGTATTTGTTTTGCTGAACGTCTGCCTGCTGAGTAACACTGCCAACCTCTAGGGAACACATTTCGCCACCACTGGCTTAACCTACTCCTAACTCCTGGTCATCCATAGCATGGTTCAAGGAAAATTTCATCGTCATTGAGTGGGAATGTATATTTTTGGATGCTTTCCCAGATTTTCTGAACTGGGGGGGAGACCAAAGAAGATGATGGTGATGACGATGGTGGTGGTGGTGTGTGTGTTTAGTCAAGCTTTCTGAGTGATTTTTTACATGCGTGTCACTCAGAAAGCAGTTTTAAAAAATAATCTCTCTGTGTCCATGCCCATTTCATTCACTCTTCATAGAACTGCCAGTGATTCTTTTTGTTAAAGCACTCAACAGTAGAGGTATATTTCTATAATCCCAGCTGTCTGGGATGCTGAAACAGGCAGATGGCAAGTTCGAGCCCAGCCCGGGCAACTTAGTAACCTAAAAACATCCTGTCTCAAAATAAAACATAAAAACAAAGAGCTGGGGGTGTAATTCAGTGTTAAGGCCCTGGGTTCAATCATCCATCACTAGTACAAACACACACACACACACACACACACACACACACACACGTAAACCCACGGAGTCATTTCCTCTCGGATATAATGCATAGACTCCTCTGCAAGACACTGAACTCTACACGCTTCTGTTTAGGCACCTGCAACATTTTATTTGAGAAATTTGCTTAAACAGCCACTACTGTCGCTGACCATGAACACCGAGGACTTGGTTGTATTCATCTTCATCGCCCTGGCGTCTAGCGTTCTGAAATTGTTTATTGAACAAATTAAGTGAACTGCTGTGTCACACATCATTTTCTTGTGGCAAGAGGGGACTATAAAATCTATTAATCAATCTGACAGGTTTAGAAGGATGAATCTAATTTCTTTTTCTCAGGTTTTTTTTTTGTTGTTGTTGTTGTTGCTGTTGGTTAGCAGGCTTTTCTCCAGTTAAAAAATGTAGAAATTGGGGTGGCAGATGCCACAGTAAAGTCCAGGACTCAAAATAATCAGCCAACTTAACCTTCCCTGTAGTTAAAGAGTCTACAAAACGGGTTCTGTTGATTGCTTAAGCAGTGTCTGCTTTGCAAGGGTGTGATCAGTGAGCAGGGTGTTTGTTTTCGCAAAGAAAAAAGATTAAGGTTGTTGCCTCAGCCTTGAAAGTTTATCGAGGGTCTCACAATTAAGACTTTGTCACGAAAGTTACAATGTCTCCCCTCCTTTTTGCATGAGGAGCTCGGAGTTGGGGTGGCCTTCCAAGTAGGCAGGCTGCTGCCAACAAGAGTCAGTTTTAGGGGAGGATGTTGACAGTGAATACACGAAGGCTTACGGGATGCCTGTCCTTTCTCAGGGGTCCACAGGCAATGACATGGGGGTCTGGGTTGGAGCTGAGCTTGGCCCTGTGTAGGATGACACACATTTTGCTGTACTTTGCCTCCTGACAGAGGCCTCCTGAAGGCCCCAGTCTCAGGATCTCTGTGAGGAGCTTTTAAAAAATTTGGGGTGTTTCCATAGCACTGATAAATGAGACTTTGTGGGGAGGGGTAAATGCACAAGATTTTATATCTTTAAAATAATGTTTGGTAATCTATTGGATTATTTTTTAACTTTCTGAGGCTCTGACCTGTTTGGGATAAAAGCAATAACAGGCAAGGCTCACATGACGGAGAGTAGAATCTGCCTCCGGCAGCCAGACAGGGTCCACTCATCCAGGGAGGGGTCCTGGAAGGGTGGTTTCCATGTAGCAGCTGCAGGGGCACTTGGGAATTTGGTAGACAATGGAAACAAGAGGATCCACTCAGAACCACGAGAGAGAATTCTGCATGGTGACCCCTGCTATCTGGGTTTCAGTAGTCTGCTAGGTGGTTCTGAGAAGCACCTCATCTAGCTGGTTACTACAAAAATGTCCATATTCCAGAAAGGGATAAATTTCTAAGCTTTTATCAGTCACTTGTAGCGCAGTGTAAATGAAGCATAGGTCTCACACTGGAAGGTGGGTACGGAGTGGCAGGGCTCCAGAGGTGGGGACACACATCTCCCACCCCAGCCCACTTTTGCCTCAGGCCACCCCTGCCTACTTTAGCACCTGCCTTTCTTCTGAGAAGTAAATGTCAAAAGTAGTTTTCTTTAAAGGTGACACAGGTATTTAACACCTCAAACAGCTAGAATCCTACTAGACAGTTTTATGATGTGATAATTTACCTCTTACAAGTAAGTACACTTTGCCCAGGTAAGAAATTGACTACTTAAATTTAGGTTTCAGCAAGGAATCCTATTGAAATTATTTCTTTCTTCCTTTTTGAAGGCAGATTTGATTGACTTTTTGGGGGTCTGATTTTAAAATTATGTTCCTTTGGGTTGGCTGCGATGCTGAAATGATAGGGCAGTGATTGGCAAAAAAAAAAAAAAATCAAAATGTCTAGGGATTCTTGTGGTTTAAAAACACTAAATGAAGGTTTCAAGCTTTACTTTTCACAGTACAGCGTGAACATATTAATTTTGTCTTTAAAATATTCATGTCAAATATTCCTTTTCTTTTTGGAAACTGCACATATACAATTAATTTCCCAGTATGTGCTAGTGCTATATGAGGTCCTGGGGTCTCAGTGGGGGTCAAGACAGGATCCTGATGCCTACAGAGCTTCCAGCCCAGGCAGAAGTTTGGAGTCACCATGTATGTATTCCTGACCAGAAATCCTTTTACCCCACATAGGCCTGGATATTGGTTATACAGCTGCCCACACAGTTGGGTCTCTTACCCAGAAGAAAACCCAGCACCTATCTCAAGTTAAGAGAATAATGATCCCACTAGTTCATCAGAGGATTCAAAAGAGGATTTATTTTAGGGAATAGTAGGGGGTGGAGGTGACAGGACAGTGACACACTACAAGACTGGGGACTGGAGGATGGACTGCAGGTCCACAGGAAATGATATTATCAGACCCTGGCAACTGGCTCCCTGTGGATTCTTGAACCACTGTGGGGACTATTTGGGGGAAGCCAGAATCCTGGACACATGTCCTTGTTACTAGCAATGCTCAACTGAGTAGAAGAGGAAGAGGAGTGAGTCTGTAGATTCCCCTTCCTCTTGTGCTCCAATTCAGAGTTCTGCTATCACCACCACAGAGCAAACCTAAGTGGAAACTGAGAGCTCAAGGTGGTCAGAAGCCACCATTCCTGCAGCACAGGGCAGCACAGGGAGAGGTGGAGACCGGATCCAAGAACAAAGTCCTGTGAGGAACAAACCCCAGTTGTGCTCTGGAGGAATTTCTGCTCAGCTGGATCAGAGAGGACCTGCGTGTGAGAAGGTCAGGACCTGTCCCTGGGTGATGGTGAGGAGAGGCTGGTTAATGGAGGACAGGTGAGGAATACAGACCAAAGCCATGTGGTATCCACGAGACTCCTTTCCGGACCAAGACTCATGGATTTTCACTTGAGCCTGACACTCAATTCATTTCAGTTCAATTCCTTTTTTTTTTCTTCACTTTTCCCTCTTGCTGTGCTGAATATCTGCCTTTTGAGCACAGAGAAAATCAGTGAGTCCATGTGGGCACCAATGTGTCTGTACTGAATGACCTCTCTGAGACTCAGAGAAAGAACACCTAACTCAAAGAAAAAAAATGCTAATATGTGGCATTTAAAGGAAACACATTTGCGGCAAAAAGGATCTTACTGGGACCCCTCTGTGGCCTCCTGTTTGTCTACTGCAAGAGCCTTGTAATAGTGGCTTGATTTATTACATTTTTATGAGTACTCTGGCAAGTTGGGAATAATGACCCCAGCTTAGGGTAGTTCTTCTCAAAAGCCTGTTTAAAAAAAGAAAAAGAAAAAGAAAAAACAACCCATTGTGGACCCATGCTTTTGTAGAAATATCTATTAAGAAAAAGAAATCCTAGGAAATAAATTTAATGGCAAAGGATACACCAAGCACAGATTCAAATTTTTTTTTATTGTGTTTAACAGGCACAAAGTGATTCCGTTGAACTGCAGTGAAGGCCCTAAATCCTTCTCTGTTTGCCTTTACGTATTTGGGGAAGAGCCAGCGGTTTCTGGCCACTGTGCACACTTTCAGAGCTTCCTGCCCCTGGAATTGGCTCTAGGATTGGGAGCTGCTCTGGAGGAAGCTGTTCCTCCCTCCTCCATTTCTGTCCTCTGTGACCTGTGAGTGTCAGGAAGTTGTGCCCAGAGTGTAACAGAAAGCAGGATGTGGGAGTCACAAGAGCCAGGCGCGCTTGGCTTTGAGGAGGATGCGTGCAGGAGCGAGGTCCTTCTGGTTCATTCTCTTTCTCAGACCTGCGTCTGCTGCCTGAGCTTCAGTGCTTTGCCAGGTCTGCACCTTCATCCCACGGCCTCGATTTTATGATCTTCCAAGGCTGACAACTTGGAAAAGGCAGCAGACATATCTAAAAATGACAGTTATCTTCAGGGAAAGGAAAATGGCAAATATTAGACAAAAAAAAGTATGAGGTAAATTTTTCACCCTGCAGGGCCAAAGAAATCATTAGCGTTATCTGACAGCCCCAGTCTCCAGGTGCAGGCCTTGCCCCCTGGCTATCTCATTGCTATTTATATGAGCGGGGATGTCTATCTAGTGGCCTGGGCTGAAATCATGTGGGATCCATAAGCACTTAGACACGGCCCACAGTGAGAGAAGCCAAGAAACCCTTCGATCTGTCTCTTTAAAGCCTGGATTCCAAATTATTCCTTTGTAGTTGATAATTACTCTTCTCCCAAAATGTACACACACACTCACACACACACACACACACACATTTTCCATCTTTCCTCCCAAACCTCCTGTCAAGAAAATTAGAACTATAAGAGTTAACAACTGTGTCTGTTTTCCCCAATACTATGATAGTTATGGAGTAAGTACCGACATGGAGTGAAATGAAGTAAAGATATGCAAATATATTATGAAGTGGGAAGCTGAGAAGCCCTCCCTTGCTTATTTCTGACACTTGTGTAAATCTACCAAATTCTTTCTTAAAAACAAAATTGCCACGATCCACAAGCAGTGGGAAGTTACGTGCACGGCTCCCTGAAGTTAAATGTGTGCCTCTGGACTATATTGTCCAATGCAGTTAGATAGGGAAGCAGGGTTTCCTTCTGGTGAGAAATAGATCCTCTCTAATGCCCTTTATTTAAAGGAAGGTTGACTTGGGGGTGGAGGCACCGGTAGGGAACGAGGTGACCTTTAGGTGCTGGTGTGCTGCCAGCAGCACTGTCATTAAACACAGCAGAATGCAGGAATGTTTGTGAAAGAATGCATTTTTTTTAACTCCCTCACCTGCAAATAAGCCCCTGAATTCACCTTCCCAGATCACTCCCTGTGTTTGACATGTCTGTGTGCGTGTGTATTCCGCGTGAGAGTTTGATCATCATTCTACCAGCAGCGACAATCCTAAGCCATACGTCAAGGTGTGTATCAAAGGGAAGCTTCACTGTATTTCCTTCGTATTGTTTCAGCAATCAATTCTAATCATCAGAACTTAAAAGTCTGCTCCCATAATCTTTTGATGAACGTCAAAGTTTCTCCATTTCAACGTTTAGTGTGATAAAGGAAAAAAAAAAATCAAAACTCTCCGTGCCTATTGCAATTCTTGCTGCTTCGAGTATCTGCTCTCTCTCTCTCTCTGAAGATCACATCTTCTTTTTTTTGACTAGGTTGTGCATTTAAGACCTGAAAACTGTGACCCCCGTTGCCTAGCAACCGAGAAACTCTGGCCTCAGCGCCGGTGGATGAGATAGGAAAAGGTCAATTAACGTAGCAGCCCTGTCTTTCTCAATATGCTACCGTGGCAGCTATTTTTATTTCTCCATAGCAATATATCATAATAAATTTTGTAGGTCTTTATACTGTGGTTTTCCCTTTTGAATAAAAGCATAACTAAGACTTGAGGGGATGTCTGATATAACAGAAAATGTAGCCATAAAAAAAAAAAAAAACAGAATAGAAATCTTCTGACTGCTGAGTACCCTGCCAGGCAGCCTGAGGCAGTTACACATTTCCATTGAGTTATTTTATGATCAGGCCAGTATGTTATTGAAATATTATCTCTTTAGCCTTTCTCATTCTGATAAGAAATGACAGGATCTCAGAACAGTAATACATACAGAGTACAAAATATAGAGCTGTGGACAAAATTCAACCCAGGCAAAAAACCTTGGCTTTGGAGAATTTTGATTAAAACTGATGGTCCCTGTGTTGTATTTTTCAAGTAAGGCATAGTACACATCCTAATGTTTGGTTTAATTGTGATGAGAATTTGGAGCCTCTGTCGATAATTGCATTGAGACTGATTATTGAACAACATTCAAGACAAAGTCTGTGTTGCTTTTACAACCTCATTTGAGATGCGGTTTCTTTAGGAAATAATGAAATTGCTGTCATGTTTCAGATGCATAGGCAGGAGCTACACTTGGGCTTTGAAGGGTCATTCACGGGTAGAAAAGGAGGGAGAACTGAGAATATGGAATTTTAAGTTACATATTTGGAAGGTCGTTGGATTGAGAACTAACCATGTGCAATACATGTAGCTTTGTTATTTTATTCCCAAAACTTTCTTAGGAAAATCCTGACTGTATCACTGTGTGCTTATTGATTCTTTATTGTTGTTTGATATGAAAGCCATTTCATATGAGTAACATCAATAAATATGCTTGTATTTATAGCTAGGTGAGGTAGGCATGCACTTTCTTCCCATGGGTGTCAGGAAACCCAGGTTTTGTCCTTTGATCTGTTTCTGGTTATCTGCGTGACCTTAGGCAAGCTGGACTCTCTTAAGCTCTCTGCATTGTCCCCTGTAGAACAGAGAGATTTTACTGCATCATTTTGAGCATTTTTTCCCTACGAATCTTCTATCCTCCGCTTCCCTTCCTATCTTCTACATACATCTAATCACATTTTGTTGTGCAAAGTCTGCTATCTGTGGAATTTTGTATACTCTCTGCTTTGTACATCTTAAGACCTTTCAGCCTTCTGACAAATGACATTGGAAGTGACATAAATTCAAGTATTTCCAATCAGCAGCATTTTGGGGGCTTGTAGAAACTGACCTTCCACAAATCTAAAGTTAGCATTTTCTTCTGTGACCTTACAGGATTCATGATTGTCTTGCTTTTCTCTTCTTTTCTTTTTTTTTTTTTTTTATAGCATTAATGTAGAAGCAGATGTTGTCTCCCTCCTCACAAATGCTGCACAGTGAATCATCTTAGCCTCTCTGTAAAATTTTAACTTAATGGAGTCCTGGCATTTCTGATGAGACGAGGAACTTAATTTTATAGAACAACCTATTGAACAAGCTGTTCTTGGACATTCCCATCTCAACTAAATGTTAAAAGTATTAAAATTCACATTAGCACCAGAGGAAATTTTGCATGGGTAATCCTTTAATACAGTGTTTTATGGCTCTATTAGTGGCACAGCAGCTGGTGACATGATGAATTTAATCCATTAAAAAATTCAGTAAGAGGTTTAAAAGTCAGCTTTTTAAAACATTATCTTGCTGGAAGGAAAGAGAACTTCTCCTCAGGGCCAGAAGCAGGGTGGCTGCACATGGCAGCAGGGGTAGGAAATGAACCTGTGTGACCAGTTCCCTCACATGCACCTGGGGAGGGACAGAAGAACACGAGGGGACTCAGGATTCAGGATGGGAAGGCGCTGAGCTGCTGGACATCTCGGCCTCACGTTTCCTTATTTTTTTCTTGCTTTTCCGAGAAGGTTTTCTGTTGCTATTTTCCAACGTGGTAACATTTTCATTTGTGCTGACCGATGTACTTGTGTAACATGGGAATTATACCGAGCTTTTATAGTACCATCCTTCCTTATAAGGATTTGAGAAATAAAATTTTCTCACCTCAGATACAAACTTCTGCAGAGTAACCACAGTATGAAAGCTCTGTGGGGTGTTGAGATGGATGAAGGCAGGGGGTTTACGTTGCATTGGATGGCTCCCCTAAAATGAGGATCCACCGAGCAATGGGCTGGTGGTTTTAACCACTAGGCTTTAAGTTCATCAATAATCTTTCCAAGGTGGGACTTCTTTTCTCAAAAACAAAATAAACAAAAACAATGAAAAAACACCAAAAAAAAAAAACCAAATAAAATAAAACCACATCAACAACAATAGCAACAAAATAAAGCCTAATTTTCTACACATGAAAGATTTTACAAGTTACTAGGTACCATTACTAGCCTCCAAGTCAGGAGTTTGCTAAAAGAATCCGCTTGTAATATGCTTCTATTTCTGAACAAAAGCAGTAACAAGGCACCTTTTATCAGATTGCCCAACATCTACAAATGAAATGAGTTTGGTACTATTATGAGCCCTTGCGAGTTAGGAAATAGGTACCTTGACTTAACGATGGTTTTTGTCTGAACAACTCATTTATATAATTTCCATGCTCATGTAATGTCACTCATGTCCTATCCTCACTTAGCATAACTTGAAGTAGAAGAATTGCCGTGTCTTGTGGCGCAGCTATTATGGCTCATAAAAGCGCAAACAAAATCCACTTCCTCTGCCTCACAGGAGATCACTAATGGTTCTGAACGTGCAAACAAACCACCAGGTTGGACACAGAAACAACCATTGGATTGTTGAGTATTAAAAATTGGTTTATTTTTCTTTCAACATGAAAGGTTTTATCTTTTTCAAAGGGCACATGCTACCTGGAGAGAAAGCTGTGTCCTTCTGTTGCATGGAAGAGGATGTAAACATTCTAAAATTATTATTTTCCTTAATTCTCCCTCAAAAAAAAAATTCTACCAAGAATTTCCTTTTTAATGGGAAGTCTGATGTACTTAGAAACAGCTGAGGTTGGGAGCAGATGGCTCATAGCTTGAGTGAGACCTGTTTTGATAATATCTAATCCTGTGTCGGAGGCTAATTGATCCGGACGCACCCCTCCCTCCCCTGTGCTTTTATAAAGGCACCTTTCCGGTGTGCAGTAGTGTGTTTCTTTTTCCAATCTACATGGTTCCTCATGACTGAGCCTGCTCTAAGAAGAGTTATGCAATCTGTGCGCTCAACTAATGACACCTTAAAAAAAAAAACCCACCCAACACAAACCCCACTAAAATTATTTCCTAGTTGAAAAAAATACATAACTGAAATCCAGTCAGTAGTGTCATCCTGACCATATACTTTACATCATTTCAACATAGACATGATATTCATGAGCAGGAGGGCTTTTGGATGACTTTAAAGCTTTTACAGTGAAGGAGAAAGCAAATGTAAAATAATCAGATCTCTTTGATGAACATGAAGATTTTTGTAGCACATCACATCTGTTTCTGAAGACTTTTCAAATGAGGGTGATTTGCATCTCTTGATTGTTCGATCAATTCCAGTGTTTTCCTAAATTCAGTCACCATAGGACAGCACAGATTGGACCAATCTGGGTCGTGTGATGTGTAATTAGCCAATCCTGGTGTCTAAGAAAACTTCTCATCCTTTCGAAGTTCTCAGTTCCTCCTCCTCCCAGTGAATGTGCATCACTCTCCCCTCCTCTTGCATAAATGACTCATGGTGGCTTCTGTGTACCGGTCCCTACTTTGTGGAATTTTTGACTATAGATTGAGACCTTCTAGCTCTGAGGTCCAGGAGTATCAAATTTATATTTTTATGCAATTATTTTTAAAAATAGCAGCAACCAGAAAACTTTAACACCATAAAAACTACCTGGTTTGCATATCCTGCGGAACATTTCCTGACAGCTGCCCACCATTGACAGACAGCACCTCGCAGCTACAAGGTCCCAAGCTGTTATTATTCCCAAGAGGGGTCCTTCTGAGCTTTCTGACTGACCTGTTGATCAGCGGCACTGAGACGCCTGGGCCTTCCCTTCTCTGCAGTTTCTGGGCTGAGGTCTGCCCAGGGAAGCCTTCCCCTCCACCCAGCTCTGTCTAGGTGCCACCTAATGACGCTCGGGTGTCGCTGCCTCAGATTCTTCAGACTTCTAATGTCCTCCTTTTTCCAAGTGCTATTTCTTTTCTTCTTCATGTTCCTCTTCCTTCATCTGTCTCTTTCCTTTCTCCTTCCCCTTCTCCTTCTCCTCCTTCTTCTCCTCCTCCTCTGTCATGGCTTAAATGTGATGTGTTCTCCAAAGACTCATGAGTCAAAGGCCTGGTTCCCAGTGTAGCAGTGTTCAGAGTGGGGTTTAGAGAGGGATTGGAGTGTGATGCCATGGACCTCATTGGGATTAACCCACTGATGATGTCATAACTTGAGTGGGCTGTTGGTAGCTCAGTTGGAGGAAATAGGTTATAGGAGCATAACCTGAAGGGTGTATCTTGTCCTTATCCTCTTCCTCTTGTTCCTTTCCCTCTTTCTCTGCTTCCTAATGTCACAAGGTGAGCATCTGTCTCTATCACACCCTTCTGACACAATAGACTACCTCACCGTAGATCCCAAAGCAACCAGGTCAAGCGTCCATGGCCTGAAACCTCCGAAACCATGAACCAAATAAATCTTTCCTACTTTGAAGTTGTTTACGTTAGGTATTTTTTCCAAGTTGACTAATGCATCTTCCTTCTTGTCATTGTCCTCCTCCTCCTCCTCCTCTTCTCCATTCACTGCTGTGGTCTGAGAGAAGGTGGGAGACAGGTTTTGAGATATGCAAAAGCTGTCAGTGCATACACAGCCTTGATGATGTGGAAGGCCACTGTCTCCCTGCTAAGCAGCTAAGGCAAGGAAGGAATTTCAGCTCCCTGGGTGGGCAGTGCAAGGCCACCTGACCAGAAAGCAGATGTGGTGGCTATTTCCTCTGACCAACGTGCTCACAACCCACGGTGTGGGCTTGTCCTCTGCTCCACTGCTGCTCATATGCACCCATGCATTCCTCTCTCTGCAGCTATGGATCACCTCCCTCCCGTGTGCCTGGCCCTCCTGTGAATGTTAGGATGCAGTAAAGAATGAAACAAAGTATGAAGTGGGTTATGATATGTGGGGATTCCACCCAAAGAGGAGCAGGAGCTAAGACAAATGCTTGCTTCCCCAAGGACTGGGAAATTGTGGAGGAGGGGAACAGAGGAAGTTGGAAGGGCTGAGGCCAACAGCCTCCATTTTGCCAGTGTCAGGCCCAAGACCTTGGGCAGGGGAGGTGGCAGAACCATCAGGGTCTCCTGAGAGGCATATGGGAGGGTTGAGGGAACGGTTGTAGTTCAGCTCCCTAAGAACACTGGTGTCACAGAGGTCCCTCAGTGAATCTTCAGCAATCCCAGGAATGCACTGGGTAAGAACAGGACTCAATCAACAGTCAGTGCTGTATCCTATGCAGTCCTCTAAAATAGGGGATCTCACCAAGTTTACACACCCAGGGTCATCAAGGGATGGTGACAGTGACTCAGTAGGTTCACCTGCAGCCTGAGAGTTTGAATTTATGGACGGCAACTGGGAGAGGCTGGGTCATGACTCATATTTTTGAATAACAAGTCTTCAGAGCTTCTTTCTGTCTCTTAGTCTATCCAAGACTTTCTTTCATCTAACCCCATTTCGTCTGACAGGCATCTATGGACTTGCAATACCACCCGATGAGAGCTTCTGGAAATGTGGCAGTGTTGGCCTCGTGGTGTTTCACTGCATTTCCAATGAAGAGTCCCACTTGCTGTGCATGGAGGGAGGGCATGGAGCATGTAACAGTGTCCTTGAAATCTGGGGTGCAGGTTGCATTTTGGAGGAACCTCTCCTGCGGCACCCTTTTCTGTCCATGCCGCGTCCTAGTCCATCCACGCCTTGTGACAATGGCTTCTCCAGGAAAAGGACACCACATGTGGGAATTGGGCATGGGAATCTTGGAATGTTTTGTACTGATAATTGTAATTTGTGTAGTTCACATGTGTATGTTTTTATGTAATGCTCAATATGGAGTCGAGGGTGGAGACTCCAGGGGGGTTGCTGGAGGCCCTCTAGATAACCCCTTTGTGAGGACTGGTTGGGGGTTTTGCCTTCTGTGAGTAGTGTGAGAGAGTTTATGCGGGAGCTTTGGGTGGGAGAGCTCATGGAGGAGGATTTGCGGGGTTCCTGTGAGACAACTGCCCTGAGACACTGGACAGGCAGCCAAAGACAGGCAACTAGGACACATATGTTATGCCACCAGCCGCCTAAGACAGGCACAGGACCAATTGCTGTCCTGCAGGCCCATGACGGGTAAGGCCTGGTTGGGTTCATATGAAGAGTCCTTGACCTAAGACAGGCGCTGTCCTCACAGGGACTGCCATACTCCCATAAGTGATAAGGGAAACAATGTGGGGAGCGGCACAATAGCCTCACACATCTCTTCCTCCTGCAGGCATCCAGGTGCAATGGCTTACATTTCCCAAGCTAACTAAGTAACAAGATTGAGATGTTAATTGATACCTATTGCCCTGAGCCTGGGGCGCTTCCTGCTTGGGGCTGGGGGTGGCTGCCAAAGGTTAGCAAATATATATTCCAGCTTCTAAAAAATAAAGCGGATTCAGATTCACTCACAGACTGGTGTGCAGTGTCTTCTGTCTCTCACTCG
>PVLA01006595.1:0-21144 GCA_004027455.1 Hydrochoerus hydrochaeris | reverse complement strand
CTCTCCCACACAGTGGCCCAAATGGCATAGGAAGCTTGTTGAGTCCTCATTAAGAGATGGACCCTGTTTGCTCCCCTTGGACCTGTGTCTGTGAGGCAGTCTTGATGGCAGAGCAGAGAGCGTGGTGGAGGTTTGATCTGTGATGTGAGGCTATGGAAAGGGACTCAGCTTCCACCTGCTCTGCCTCAGGAGAATTGCTCTGAGCCTTTAGTCACCATGTGAGAAATATGGCTACCTGAAGTTAACCCAGGGAGAGAGAGAGAGAGAGAGAGAGAGAGAGAGAGAGAGAGAGAGAGAGAAAGCCAGCTTTAACGAACCCCAGCTGCTCCCACACCTAGCTGTTTGAGTCTTCCCAGCCTAACCCTAAACATCAGTGGAAAGTCTCTAAGACAAGTTCAGCTCTCTGGCCCAGTCACAGACTCACTGCAACTCTGGTAAAAACCTCACATAAGGAGCATCTAAATGAGTTCACTTAACTTCCAGATTTATTTACAAAATAAGTGGCTGGTTTTGACACCATTTCAAGTTGGCTTTTAGCACAGCACTTGATGTTATTATGGTTTGGCATTAAATGTTCCCTTCCAAATCTCATGTATTTGGATGAAGTTTGGGTCATGGATTGGTGGATATATCTGTTGATAAGTTTAGTGGCTGTAGACTCTGTTAGGAGGGGGATCTTATTGGAGGTCTTTTTCCCGTAGATGGAGTCCTCATTTTTTTTGTAAGTTAGGAGTATGATCTGAAAGGGTACATTCTTGTCTCTGTCTCTTTCTCTCCTTCTCTGCTTCTAGGCTGTCATGGGATGAGCAGATGGTGACTGCCTGGCCCTTCCACCATGATGCTTCTACCTTGGAACCAGTCTACCATGGACAGAACCCACTGGAACTGTGAGCCAAAATAAGCATCTCATTTAGCCAACAGGTATTTCATCCTAACAGTGGAAGAGTGATTAAGACAGATAACCCTAAAAGTCCAAATAAAAATTAACCAGACTGAGGACGTCTTGTTAAATTTTCACTTAGCGCCAAAGAAATACTTGGTCAATCTTTAAGTTAAGGTTAAAATATTGGATTTCTTGATGATGGCCATTCTTTCTGGAAGAAGATGAATTACCAGTGTTGCTTTAAAATATGTTTTTCTTTTTCTTTTGATACTGGGGATCAAACTCACAACCTCGTGCTTGCCAGGCCAGTGCTTGTGTTGCTGAGCTACATCCCCGGCTAAAATGTGTTTTTCTAATAGCAACGTAAACATTATGTACTGCAAAATATCAAAAAAGGGGCAAAGGGGTCAAGATATGAGTGGGGGGACAAGAAAGGGATGAAAATGAACTAAGATTTATTATGCACTTGTACCAATTCCCTAAAGCACTGTCAACATTATTTACTATAAACATGTACTAATAAAAATAAATAAATTGCTGTTAGAATTTTCTAGTACATGGAGTCTTCTTTGTCTGAAGTCAGTGTATGAGGCTTAGAATCCCCCCCCCCCCACCTCTCCCCTCAGTCTTCAGCCCCTTCCAAGGAAAAGGCTGTGTTCTCTAATGCTAGGTGACACATGCTGATAAACAAACAGACACCCATTAAAATGAATGACTGTCAAAAATTTCCCATGCTTATTTGTTATTAATGACTGAGAATGTGAAGGTGCAATTCAAATAGTTTATTATTGTTGTAGGTTTGTAGCAATATATTACAGTTTACGCCTTGGCTTGGAAGTTGATTGCAAGTTTTATGAGACCGAGTGCCTGTTATTGGCAATCCTGATGTTTTCTTTTTCTCTGTAATGTGTCACACACAATTGATTTATATGCAGTAAATGATTTTTTAGATTATAACATTTCAATAAAAAAATTAAAGAAGGAAGTATAGAGTAGGAAGTGGAACGAGGGTAACGGAGGCTATGTTCGTCACCACGCAGGGTGTTAAAGTGTATTAAAAACCCGCATGTATCCGATGGAATTCATTCAGAGAACATTTTATATTCTTTGTGGCACACAAAACAGCAAGTCATCAGAGACTTTTTATAAACACAGGTGGTGCTTATTAACTGAGAAATAAAAATTTTACACTCCTGATGATTAGCCTAGACAAGTTTTCATGTGTTCCTGCTCTTTTGGGAGATGGTTTTTATTTTCCTTCCTATTTTTTTCCATCTCAATTCTGATTACTTTCATTCTATATGAACAGCTTGAGTTAGTGGTGCAGTGATACCTAAAATATCTCTGATGGATTTGGGAGGAAGATATTAGCAACGTATTTTACACCGATCATCGTAATAAAACACACCATGATACAAGGCTTAAGAAACAAGGCCTCACAGCTACAACGCAGCTATAGAGGAACTTCATGTGTGAACAGAGAATCAGGATTTCTGTCTACAAATAACTGGCTAAAAAGGACCAATTCAATTTCTCTGTTTTATTTGTGCCTGTTATACATTGCTTAGATGATTTTTAAAAATATTGCTTGAGTCAATTCATTGTGATTGTGCAGTACACAACCCCAACCAACCGTCAACAATAGCAACAACAAAGAGGATTCTATAGATACAGTGAAAATTTACAAAAAAGAAAAGCTCATCCAAATGAGGGTGAATGTGGTTGGTTTTGTTGTAGTAGACACACCCTTTGAAGATACAAAAGATGGCAGAAATAATTTTTGACAAAGCAGGCAACAGATCTTAGAAATTTCCAGAAGGAAAAAATGGCAGTGTAAGGAACCATGAATTTAAACCTCCCAGCACAGCAAAGTTGAGAAGCATCTTTGGATCTGTGAATGGCATTTGAAGCCATTTATAGAGATAGTGGCTTGGAGCCTGGAGGATGCTGGAAGGTGTTGGATCAGGGAGAGGCGGAACAGAAATCTGAATTTAATGCACCTTGTAGAGAAGGTGTGCAGAGCAATCTTCAGGTGTAGGAATTCTTTTTGAATAAAATTTACTTTTCACAACTCTTTGCAGCATTTCCATTTCCTTCTAAGTGTGCTGTAGAAATACTGTACATGAGCAGATTGGTATACATGAATAAGAACAAGTAAAGTATTTCTGTAGTTAAACATTATCTGCCATCTCTCTGTCTATCAATCTATTGATCTATCGATCCTCTATCCTATATCATTTATAAACTACTAAGACGAGGGCATGGAACGTGATATGCAAGTGAGATAGTACTGAGAAAAAAATAAATTATATAAAAGTAAGTGTGTGAATCAATGTGGGGAACTGAGAGTAGGAATAATTGAGAAGCAGAGCCTGGGCTGTAGGTCCTGGCTATTGGAGGGCGCCCCTCAAGTTGGGGTCCTCCGAGTAAGGTGAGAGCAGAGGACCCTCTAGGCTCTGTGAAGAGTTTAGCAACAGACACCAGGTGTCTGGAAAGTGAATCAGCACCTATAGTCCCTCAGTGGGAGGCTCAAAACTCAGTGCAGAACATTACAAATTAGATGAGATCTCTGAAAACTTTTCCCTCTGGATTTTGTATCAACACCTCTACTATCGGAACCTGGGCCCACCTGCCTGGGGAGCTGCTCAAACTTTTTAGTCACTGTGCTGAGCCTTCTTGGCTGACACTAGATGAATGACCAACTAGAAGATGGCAGGGGAAGAATAAGAATTCTAATGGAGGCTTGAGCCTTTTTTTCAGTTTATTATCAGCTATATATGGATTTAAATAATTATTATGAAGAGGAATGTTAAGAAAACATCATTTAGAGTTTGAGATTTAGACCCAAGATTGAGATGAAAAGTCCCAGAGAGGGCAAAGCCACAGAAAAGGAGAAACTCCAAGTCTGTGTAACAAATCTGTCCAAATTTCTAGATAACCCCAGCACAATACAGTTGGGGAACAGACTTCAAGCAGCCCAAAAGAGCTAAGAGAATGAAACTGAAGTTTCATAATTTATGTTTGAATTGAGCCAGATAATCACCTGATCAAAGATATACTTCACAGAGATGAACAGAATTCACAGTTTCTACAATAAAGCATCCCAATATTCAGAATATAATCTTAAACTACTAAACACATGAAGAAAATTTAAAACATGTAATTCCCACTTAAGGAAGAAAGAAATCAAATGGAGTGTGAGGTCCAAATGAATCAGATGTTGGTATTAGCAAACAAAGTTTTAAAAACAGTTACTTAGAATTACTACTCAAGGGTAATGAGGAAGATATACTTGAAATGAATGAAGGTACAAGAAATCTCAGCAGAGAATCCTGAACTACTAAAAAAAGAATTATATAATTAACAAGAACAATATTTAAAATGTTAAAAATTACTATATGTCCTTGACAACATACTGTACATGATCAAACAAAGAAATTAACCTTAAAATTATGCAATCTATAGGACAAAGGGACTACAATTTCAACAGAACTGTCCTAAAAATCACATTAAACTAGGGAAAACATCAAACCATCTAATATAAGTATAGTTCTGAATTCCAGAAAGAAAAGAGAGAAATGGAAAGAAAAGATCTTTGAAGTAGAACCAATATATTAAGAAAATATATAAACCAGCCAAAGAAAGACTTTTTACATATATAGGTACAATATTTCGTGCAATCATTGATTTTTTTCATCAATAATACTGGAGACAAGGGAGAAATGGAATAACTTCTTTAAAGTTCTGAAAGAAAAACAAAAAAACAAAAATCCCTGTCAACCCCAAATTCTATATTCATTGAAAATATTTCTTTAAAATGAAGGCAAAATAAAAGCATTTTCAAATGAAAAACAATCAAGGGAATTTGTCAACAGCAGACCTGCACTGGAAACACTAATGAAGTTCTTCTGACTGAAAGTAAACAATACCAGATGGAAATTTATATTTCTCAGGAAAGAATGAAAAACATTAGAGATGGTAAATATCCAGGTAAATATAAAAGAATTTTTTCCTTTCCTATTTTCTTTCAAAGTACATATGCCTATTTAAAGCAATAATTATACAATTTTCTTGTGAGTCGTATATACTCCATGTAGATGTAATACACATGTCAACAATAGCATAAAGGAAAGAGAGAAGTACAGCATTGATTACAAAAATACTGAAAAATTAAGGGTGTATATTGTAGTCCCTATAGCATCCTCTTAAAACATGCAAAACAGTAAAGCTGAAAAGCTGACATATAAATTAAAATGGAACCTAAAAAAAAACCCAAAGAATTTAAAATAAGGCAAGAAAAGAGAAAATGCAGGTCAAAACCAAAGAGGACAGATAGCAAATAAATAATAAATGATATCTTGGCCTAATTTCAAGCATATCATTAGTGCATTAAATATTAGTGGACTAAATACATTGATTAAAGGGCAGAGATGATCAGACTGAATAATAAGCTAGACCTAACTATGCATTATTTACAAAAATGTTCTTTAAGTCTAAAGACATAAGTAGATCAAAAGAAATGGATAGAAAAAATTCCAAATAGTACAAACGGTAACCACAGGAAGAGTGGAGAAGACTGAATATCAAATAAAACACATCTTAAGACAAAGAACATTACCAGAGATAGACATTTTATAATGGTGAAAAATTTGTCAGGAAAAGGTAACAATCATTAATATGTGTAAATCTTATAGCTATTTCAAAATGTATTAAAATAGATAGAATTAAAATTAGTCAATTAGTCAAGTCCATAAAATCTTGAGACTGTAACTTGCCTTTATTAACATGTGATCAACAAAATAACTAGATACAAAAATTAATAAATCCATAAAGTATTAGTATAATTTTATCAATAATCTTGACCTACTTGATGTTTACAGAATATATGAGAAATCCAGAATTCATATTTTCAAGCATATACAGTGTTGCGGAACACAGATTATAAATTGAGGCTGGGGCCTGGAGGCCTTAATTGGTCCCATTATGTTGTGATGATCCAGGACAAGATCCTCATTGGTTTAAGATCACCACCACTGAGTCATCTGATAATCCTCATACCATTTTCCTCAGTGTAAATGTGATCACTAAACACCAAAGTTCTGGCTGCCTCATAGTTTTTGTTCCCTATGGACAACTGGTCAACTCAGATCCTTGTTGCACTGCCATTTTATCTCTTGCTCTTTCTTTTTGCCATGCATGTGCTATAATACATAGCAGGAGACTGGAGCCCTCTGCAATGGTCACTGATAATACAGTATGATTAACATTATAACATAAAATCCAGCATATGCTGGAGGTACAAATTTCAATAAATTTATATTAATTGAAGTTACATAATTCTCCAGTGTGTTCTCTAATTACAATGAAATTACATTAAAAATAAAAAACAATATTTATAGGAATGCTAAATATTTGTAAGTTAACAAATGCACTTATAAGTAATCCAAAGGTCAAAGAAGAAATCACA
Source organism: Hydrochoerus hydrochaeris (assembly GCA_004027455.1). Classification (NCBI taxonomy): domain Eukaryota; kingdom Metazoa; phylum Chordata; class Mammalia; order Rodentia; family Hydrochaeridae; genus Hydrochoerus; species Hydrochoerus hydrochaeris. Next base: position 14,794 of record PVLA01006595.1, on the reverse strand, counting down.
AAGGAATTAGAAAACATTTTTAACTCCATAATCATGAAAGTGCAATAGAATAACATTTGCTTGATACAGATAAAGCAGACTTAGAAGGACATTTATAGATTTGAATGCTCATGTTAAAATTTGTATGAGAATCAAGGAAATAAAGGTACAACTATTTAAATGAATAACAAACTAAGGAGACTTGTACTTTCTGATTTTAAGACTTACCATGTGTCTCTAATTCTCCAGCCAGCCTGCTATTCATAGAACAGCTAGACAGATCAATGGAACAGAACAGAGGCCAAGAGTAGACTCGTGCATCTGGATGAAGTTTATATGGGAGTTCCCGGTCCTATCCTGTTCTTTCAGCTTCTCTGTGAGTCAGAAACAATATCTGAATGAAAAATTTGAAAGATGAATATAAAAGTGTTAAATGAGGTGAACATGAACACACTGGAATAGATGCTGCTCAAATATTAATAGAATGGGGCAGAAGAAATTGTACAATAACTGTGTTTTAAAAAACCAACTGTTTTGAAATGTAAAATTTTCCTACAGAATCATCTGTAATTTTTTTCTTCCATTTAAAGAAAACTTTGCCAATTACAGCCAAGAGTTCATGCGTTAATGTGTAATGAGTATATCTATTAAAATCTGAAAGCATACACATTTTAAAAATTGAGACCCAATAGACTACTTGGAAAAAATTCTTACATGAAAATGAAAACAAATATGTAATTACACATGGCAACAAATGCTGTGACTGTCCAGTCATATGAGGCCCGATCTTGCAATTTAGAGCTTGTGAATGTCCAACCTTGACTTGTGCCTCTCAGTGGCACATTCCACATAACAGAAAAAGATAAATGACTGTAGTTATTTTATAAAAAGAATTATTTTTAAAATGCTTTAAAAAGAAATAGAAGTACTCATTTGCTGGATTATTTTGACATACCTTTTTTCAAATTTTCAAGTCAAAGCCCAGTCCTATTGCTAAACTGATGATTCTGAAGATGGAAAACTTTTGAGTTTCTTTTTATAAAAATTATTGAAACTTGAAACTTGAAGAAGAAAAATTAAAAAGTAAAATCTCCATTGGACATTTTTTTTCCTGAATATTCTTAACTGGATGAAAACTCTCTACAATCAAAGGCAGTCATTTGTTCAGCAGGTAAGAGCAAGAGGACTTGCCATTCAAACTGAGAGCAAACATGAGTGTTTGCTATTTTCACTGTCAATTTACATTGTCCTTAAAGTTCTAGCCATTAAAATTAAGACCAAAAAAAGACCAGAAGGGGTATTATGTTTCTAGTGAGAAAAAGAATGACATGATAGTCTATCTAGAGATTTCAAGAGAGCAACTGTAACATTATCAAAATTAATAAGGTTAGTTGATTAATTACTTAATGAATGGCTCTTACAACAAGGAGACCCTGAATCTAACAGATTAAATAACACAGCCATGTACTTTTAACTTCCACAATAGTCCAGAGATGAGAGTTCAAGAATTCTGGAACTGTTCTGCCCTAAATGCTGATTTAGAGACCCAGTTCTTCTATCTTCCTGTCTACAGTTAGGATAGGCGATGGCAAACACTTTGCTACGGGTCACAAAGTAAGTACTCTAGGCTTTTTAGTGCGCATTCTCTCTGCCATGTGCCACCTTCCCTTTATTGTTTCTGTCTTTTTACAACCACTTAAAAATGTAAAATCATTCTTAGATCATGGGCCATATAGAATCAAGATACTTGTCTCATTTGGTCTACAGACCAGTTTACTAACTCTTGTTCTACAGTGTTACTTACTTCTTTGTGGCAGAAGATGATTCATCTGATGTCTGTGTTCCAGAACAAAAACAAACACTTTATTCTGGAGATGACTTAGAAGTTGCAAATTTCACTTTTATTAATAGCCCATTAACCAAATATAGTCACTATCTAACTGGTCAAAATAAGAATATTTTCCTGCATATCAGTAATTGCATTTAGAAAATACAATGAAAAGCTGATCTAACAAAATAACAATAGCAATTTTTGGAATAGAAATAGTCATACTATACCTAAAGATAATTTAAAAAATATAAGAAGGAAAGGAAACATTAACCAACTAGAGGAAAGACAAAACTGTTAAAAAAAAATTCCCTTCAGAACCTCTTAAAAACATACATCAAATTTCCTTAATTGATAGTTTAGTACAATTCTAACAAAATTGCAACAAGATTACTCTGCAGGTAATCTTGATAATGTAATTTTGAAATGTGCCTGAAAAAATAAGAGAAAACTAATCCCCCCAAAATATTTGGAAATAAATGCAATGAGAGAGAATTTAGATTTCCAGATAATAAGCCATGGAAACCATCAGTCAAAAGGGGTTCAAGAGAAAGAATATGATTGTGTGATGGCTTATCTTGATTGTCAACTTGATGGTACTGAGAAACTACACACTGGGGAAGCACCTGTCTGGGTACATCTGTGAGGGTGTTTCTGGAGATGACTGGAAGGTGGACCAGGACACTGATAAGAGGACACACACACACACACCAAATGTGGGTGGCACCTTCCAGTAAGGTGGGGTTGGGCAGAAGAAAGAGGCAGCCCCTCGCAAGACTCTCTGGTTCTTTCCTTCTCTTCATTTTCCTGCTGCCAAGAGGAGCTTTTCTATGCCTTACTGTTGTTTTATGATGTTTCTGCCTGGCCACAGGCCTAAAAAAATAGAGCCAGCTAACCGTGGACTGAAGCCTCTGAAACCATGAGCCAAAATAAACCTTTCCTTTATAAAGTTAATTTTCTTAGGTATTTTGCCACAGTGATAGAAAACTGACTAACACAGGTCAGAAGAGGAAAAGTTCATGGCTTCTTTTAGCAGTTTTTAGGTTTTGGGATTTTGGGTGCTAGTTCAATGATGGGGAACCTTTCAGTGATACAAATAACCCGTTGTGGCACACATGCTGTAGGTTCACCACCACTGTCATGGCTCAACCACATTCCATGTGACCTGAAGCAAGTTATATAGTCAATCAGAGTGCCAACTTTGCCATAAAACTAAGCCAGTGTTACACAATTTATAGGGTTTCATTAAGGATTAGGATTTGCTTTTCATCAATTCTCTACACCTCTGTAAATTCCTAGAGTGAAGGATTTCATTTAACTAGAAAAGTAATGAATCCAGCATTCCTGATATGCACATCAGCTAGGAGGGTGGTTCATGCCATTGTTACTGATGACAATGTCGGAGAGGGGGAGGAAGAAGAGAAGGAGAAGGAGAACTGATAAATGGATGTGACTTTCTTTTAACATGCAATGGAACTGCACACAGTAGTTTAAGAAATGGTTGTCAGTTTGGGTAAAGAAATTTGCTCTGAATTTTTAGTTCTATTTCTAGCCAGATTTCTGGAAATGTTACTTAATGTCTCTGTGTCTATATTTTGTCCTTGTCAAAATTCAGATAGTAACATTTAATTTTCATGAGAATGATGATGACAGCAAGGAAGATGATAATATTTTATTGGTCCCTTACACTGTTCCAGGCACAAACTTTTTATTGGACATTAAATCATGTGATTCTTCACACAGAGTCTAGAAGATAGGTACTGTCATCATTGTGGGTATAATTTGCATTTTAGAAATGAGGAAACAGAGGTAAATTTTTATTTTTGCTCAAAGTCACTGGCAGTTATTCTTGGCATCAGGCCCAGAACTGGGGTAGTTCTTTACTGCGAGGGTAACACTTGAGTAAATGTTCAGCAGTGGGCTTTTACCTGGTAGAGGTAATAAATGACAACACAGGTAATGAATAATAAATAATAAATGGATGCATATGGATTAGAATAGCTGAGTAGGAATCTAGGTTCTATCATGACAGACGCAGTCAATACAGACCGTACATTGTGATCAAACTGTGTTGTATTCCATAGTCTTTATTTAAAGAAAATAAAGTTTAAATCATCAGTAAGTTCTTGAGGTTAGAGACTATGTTTGGTTTGCAATACTTTAAGGACAATGCTTGTCATTGGATAAATTTTCACTAAATGGTTCTATCGATGTGGTTCATCGTGTAACCAAAGGTCTAGACCAGTGCCAGCCACTCGATACATATTTATTTATTGAATGAATGCTATAGTGTATTTCCAAATTTCACAGTGTTTGAAGTCCCTAAATTTCCCCAGGGTTATGATTATAAGGCAATGAAAGATATTCCACTCTGAAAAATTTTGTCCTAAATCTGTTTGTCAATGACACAGATTTCCTATGTAAATTTGGTATAGAGCTACTGGATTTGTAAGGGGTTAGAGCAGTCTGCAATAAGGAGGTGAAACCTTAATTCCCTTTGAATCAAAATCATGGCTTGAATATTTAGGAATAGTGGCTGATTATTTCTCAGAAAGCTGGCTTATATGTTTTATTTTAAATAAGCATTATAACCAGTTTCACAAATCTAGTGAAATATTTTAGCAAAAATCAATGATTTCAAAAGGAGCATGTATTTTATTGCAGTATTTTCAGTAGGACTATTAACAGTTGTGAACCAGACATGTTTAACTTGAGACAATGAAGACAGCAATGCTGTTTTATAAGGGCTTTATGTATTTACAAATGCTTAATCTTTCCTGCAGACTTTGGCTAGAAATCTCTTTATGATTATAGTGAAATGTTTCAGAAGAACATGACTTTATTGGGGGGACTAAATGACTTTCTGGGTGAAAATAAAACTACTACAAACTAGAAATTGTGGAGCATATCTATAATTCCAGCATTCTTTAAGGCTGAAGCAGGAGAATCACGACTTCGAACATAGCCTAGGCAATTTAGCAAATTCTTATCTTAAAACCTATAATAAAGGAGAGCTAAGGATGTAGTTCAGTGCAAAGGCCCCAGGGTTCTATCACCAGTACCAAAAACAAAAACAAAAAGCCCCCACCACTGGAGAGAAGAGATGTGTTTAAGAATTGTGCTTTAATTCAAGTGTTTTGTCCTTTAGTGCAGACAGTGCATAAATTTAGAAAACTGGGATTTTGATTTCTAGAACATTCTTGTGCTGCTTTAGATTTCTTTATAGCTATAGAGAATTGGGGCATTCATGAAAAGTGAGGAAGATCCTACTTTATCATCTCTTGGAGAGATGGATCCTTAAAAATGACAGCAATACATCAATAGTGTGTATGTGTGTGTGTGTGTGTGTGTGTGAGAGAGAGAGAGAGAGACAGAGTTGAGAGAGAGAGTTGAGAGAGTGAGAGAAAAACATAATTTTTCCCTTTCTATGTGAGCTTCAGTAGCACCTTCAAATATCGGTATGAGACCTCAATTTATTGAAGCTACTGGAGACAAGCGACGAGATGTGACTGTTAATAATTATGATGTGAGCTTTGCTGGGGTCGTGGGCTTGGTGAATTTTTTTCCAAAGGAAGAAGGGAAGGAGAGCAGAAGGGTGAGTACAGCCAATTCAGCCCCTCATTTTCCAGCTAACTGGGAGCTGTTTATGACAAATGTCTCTCTCTCCATCAAGGGCATTTCTTCCATTTAACAGGCAGGCAGGAAGCAGACATTGCCCAAGTACAGGGTTTGGTTTGCAGTGAGCCACAAATCACATTCAATTTATCAGGCCCTACAAATGACAGGATATCATCGAATCCCTGGAGAGCCATATTCATTAAAAAGAAATCTTAAGTAATTACAACAATTAATTGACTTGAAACAGTTTCTGGTGGATAAGGTTTACATAATTCATTTGCCAGACAAAACAAGCCTGATCAAATGTGGAGCGCCCCTCTATCTGACAAGGTTCCTTCATGAAACATGTTTATTAATTGTTTTTTTTCCTTCAAAGAATAATTTGTAAAGTGAGAAATAGAAAACCAACAAGGTCTTACAGACTATTTTGAGTCCACAAAATGGTTCCGCAGAACCTCTTTATTTTCCAATAATACTAAAACTGATGAATGAAAATGAAAATGGATTCTGTTAATTGAGATCCATCTGAGTTTGTGTTTTGGAGGAGAATTAGGTGGCCCCAAGCAACCCCCCCAAATTAATCGATTATTTAGGACAAAATCAAGATCCTGTCCAAGAACCCTTCCCCCTCAACTAATGTGCGTGAACACTCTTGTCAAATTAGTATTTTGTCAACATTATCAGCCATTATTTGTGAACATTTTTATCTCTGTCTCTTCCAAGATAGAGGGCTTGTGGTTAAATTTGGAGCAGGATATCACTGGAGAGCTATAGCAAATTATTTAATTTATGGGCTGTGAAAGATAATTTTTTCTCACTTTGTACAACAAAACAGGACCACAGTATCAAGCTTTCACTATATCAGCACCTGCATTTGGGGAATAACTTAGAAAAAGCCACATAGCAGGGAACCATCTTCTAATAGAGTTCCTGTGTATCTTACTGGCTGGTAGGAGAATGAATGATGGTAACTCAGGGAAACAAAATCACAAAAATCATATGCAATAGAATATTTGAGATTGCTGTATCTTCTGTATCTTTTTTTGATTCATGTTTTATCACATTTGTTGATTTTCTTTTACTCATAAGGCTTTTATTTTTAAAATTAAATTTTTTAGCTGATAAAACCTAAAAAATTATGCATATTGTTGGAGTAATGTGATGTTTCAATACACAAACACATTGTGTAATGTTTAAATCAAGTCAATCCCATCTATCCCTTCAAATGTTTATCATTTCTTTTTGGTGGAAACTTTCAAAATCCTTCTTTTAGCTTTTTGAAATGCAGAGCACATTAATGTTATGTCCATATTGAGTGTTAATAAGTCACTTTGCTTTTAGAAGTCACAGAGGCGGCCTTGCTTAAAAGACCAAAGTTGTAAGAGATACATATGCCTGTGAGGAATAGGATCAAGTTTGATTCTCCCTAAATAAGTCCCAAACTGGCTGCCTCAGTGTACCCTGGGAAGCTGGCTGAACATATAAACTAAGATATGGGGTCAGACATTCAGAATCATTTGGGGTGGGGCTGCTGCTTTGACAAACACCCCCAAACCATGACCATCATTTAGACTCAGACTCCTTGAAAACCCTGTTAAACTTCAATTTAAGTTTATTGGTGCATTTGGAGTTTATTCCATGTCCCCTTCTACCTCCCCTTCATCTTGCCTTGTGACACTCATTGGCCTGTCATACATTTCTGGGATCTAGATTTCTTATGAAAAGTTGCAGTGTTCTGGGTTTTATCTATCTAACAAGTTTTATTGATCACTGAAAGCTGGAGCTGTAAAATGACTAATGTTTCCCCAAATTTGTATTTTCTTGAATTTCCTCTTGGCTATACAGATTTTTAATGCTCATTCTATTTTTCAAGTCTATAATTACCACTTGGCTTAAAAAAATAACTTCTGTCTCTTTGTTGAGGTTTTCCAATGGTTGATTTGTTTTAAGAAGATCTGTAATGGATTGTTGAAGTGGTTTTATGATGGCTGATCTCTAATGCTTGGAAATCTTTCCACCATTAAAGGTGTCAGACATTGTCATGTGTTGGCTGTCTTATCTCGCTTGTGATTTTCTTGGAATGACAGGTAATCTTCCATTGTATTCTGCACCTTTTGGCCATATGGTAAGGGACTCTGAGTTTCATTTAAATGTTTTGCTTTATTTATTTATTTAATTTAACTTTCTTCTCTTTCCTCCTTTTCTTTTTATCAGTATTGGTGATTGAACCCTGAGCCTTCTCCCTGTGGTACACTCCCTCTTCCCTCCCCCCTGCATTTCAATTTTATCTTTTTGGGACAGTGTCTCACTAAGTTGCTACATTGCCCAGGCAGAGCTGAAACTCATGATCCTTCGGCCTCAACCCAGAGTGTGGGGTTACAGATGTGCACCACCATACCCAGTTTAAAACTGTTACTTCAGCAGGCAGTCATTCCAAACAGGTCCTTTCCCAGGACCTTGCCTAATTTTCAGGGCTATGGTTTCTGAGCCTTTGCTTCATTATTTGTTTGGGTATAGGGTGCCAGTAATGAGCTCAATGGCGCCTCCTGGGGGCTTGCTGAGGGGTTTAGGGGCTTCACCAGTTGAACCTCCTGCACTGTCTACCTTGGAAAGGGACCAGGAGTTTTTAGTGGGGCAAGGGAGTGAGCTTCTCTGATTAGGCTCCTGTTGCAGGGCAGCTCTGGTATTTCTCGGTGGGGTAGAGGAGTCTCCAGTCCTCTGGACTGCAAAAACATCTCTTCTGGGAGCTTATCCTTGGCTGGTCTTTGGGACACAGCAATTCAGTCCCTTTGGGATGGTGGGTGGTGGCTGTCTGCCTCTAGTTGTTGGATTAACTCCTGTTCATTCCAGCACAGTGGGGTTGCAGACTGACTGCCTTCGGCTGCTCCGCTGGAGTTGGGAAATGCTGAGCCTGGGATGTTTTGTTATGTTGAGTGGGACTTTAGATGCCCTGCCCTTGTGATGGTGCTCCGGTTTGGGGAATCCAAACCCCACTGGTTTCCACCAGTAGTGGATTGGTAACTGGTGGTCAACTTGTAATACCAGTGGAACTAAATCTGCATGGTGCTGAGTGTGGATGGCCTACCTGAGGACAGTTGCCAGCATAAAAAGGAGACCTGGAGAGGAAAAAGTAGCATTGTTGGTTCTTCTAAGCATTGTTGTTTTTGTGCTATTGGTTCTCCCGTTCTGTGGGTTCTCCTTGAGGACCTTGTCAAGCTTCTTTCCTGATATGAACTTGGCTGTTCTTAGCATCAGAGAAGCTCAAGACCTTGGCTCTGGCTCACTTTGGGGGAGCTCTGGTCTTTAATTTACCACTTCCTGGCTCCAGAGGGGAAGATGTGTGCTGTTCAATCGTCAGGAGAAGTTTGTCATGATGGCTTCTGAATATGAACCTGGCTGTTCTCATTGTCGGAGGAGCTTGAGACCTCATTGTCCCTGAGGATGGCTGTGGTACTTTTCAGGAGAGCTCTGGTTCTTACTTTGAGTGTCACTTCTTGGCTCAAGTGCAGAACCCTCACCCTGCTTGCACAGCTCCTTCACCCCGCTGGCATAGACTTTTTAGCTTCCACATTGACCTCAGGGGCTTCCCATGAAACAGACTTGCTTGAGTCATTGTTGTGGGCTCTAGGCCTCCAGATGGACTCCTGGGAGGCATTGTCATGAGCTGTAAGTTTTCAGTTGAACTCATGCAGGATATTGTCATGGGGTCCAGGCCCTTGGCCAGATTCTCTAGCTCTTTAGTGTGTGGGACAGATTTCCTGCACTTTCTTTGTATTCGACTCCTTGGATGACCTTTATAAATAATACTATAAATTATGTGTCATGTGTGTGTTTTCCTTGCAATCTCTGACTACAACACCACCTTTCAGATACTCCTATAGTAGGAAGGAATGAAAGAAGGAAGGAAAAGAGAGTTGGGAATGTGCTGAGTGTGGAGGTTCAGTTCTCAGGTAAACGCGCTTATGTGATTTATAGTAATAGAGCTCAACAATCTTGGAATAAGACAGAGGTGGTGAAATTATAGGCACCTGAAGTCAGAATGGGGAAGGTGCAGAGAGCTAAAGGTCAAGGGCTGGAGAAAAGAGAGATTAAATGCAGAATCGTGGTCCAATAAAGATAGCAGAAGAGCTGAGAAGAGGCCAGCTGATGTAGAATGGCAAGTGAGGGTGATAACTACAGCTGCACACAGAGTGAAGAAATTGCTCAGGAATGTTGAGGATGCGGAGAAGGTTCTGGATTTGGAATGATTCTGAGTTTTTGTGGTTTTAGAGAGTCAGAGAGTGCAATGGGCAGCACTGGAGCCAGCTGGGGAGCAGTGCTTTGCCTTGGGCAGTGCTTGTCAAATACAAACAAGTGTCACAGTCACTGGGATCATGGAGACCACTGTAGAGGCTCTAGTTCACTAGGTCTGCAAGGAGCCTGTGAATTTGCTCTTCCATCTAGCTTCTAGGTGATGGTCATCCTGTGGTCTTGGGGCAACAGCTTGAAAAGCAGTGACCTAGGAAGCTACAGGCTTCCACTGGATCAACAGACTTGCAAAAGAGGAGGACAAAACAAACTTGATTCTTACAGAAGATTCTACAAAGAAGGGTCGATGTGGCTGAGGGAGGGGTGATTGGAAGCCTGGGGTCTGCTGCACTGCATCTGGTGGGAATTCAGGCATCCCCACACAGCAGGGTACACTGGAGAGATTCCAGCTTGTCCCCACGAGCTGTGAAAGTAAGCATGGACAGTTCACATGTATCCAGCACTAGTTATTTAAAATTGGATCTTCTCCATGCATATTTAACTTGGTTGATGCCAAAAAAAAGATGAATAGTTCATTGCACTGCATCTGAAAGGGCATTTGGTTCTGAACCATGTGGAGTAGAGTTGGCCCCTCACAAAAACTGAAGAGCTTCCAGCCAAGGCCTTCAGCAAACCCTGGTGGTGTGAAGACTCCATTTATTTATTTTAACCTTCCAGGGACTTCCTGTTGCAGTAAGTCCTGTTGTAATTCCATGTCTGTGGGACTCTACAGCCTCAGATCACCTCTACTTCAGATCAAAAATAGTTTTAAAAAGTTGAATATGTACAGACTTTTTCCTTGTTATTCTCTAAACAATACAGTGTTAATAGCTAATTACTTAGTATTTGTATTAGGCATTATATCAGGTATCATGTTACACTAGTTATTGTAAATAATGTAGAGATGATTTAAAGTATGTGAGAGGATGTGTGTAAGTTATATGAAAATACTTTGCCTTTTTCTTTTTGTTTGTTTTTGCTACTGGGGATCAAACTCACAGCTTTGCAATTGCCAGGCAGGCACTTATGCTGCTGAGCTAAATCCCCAGCCATACTTTGCCATTTTTGTATAAGGAACTTGAGCATCCACGGACTGGGGTGGTACTGGAACCAGTGCCCCACAGATACCAAAGGACAGCCAAAATGTGACGGAGCTCTTCACAATCTGGCTTGAGGCCATCTCTTCTCTCTTTTCTGGACTCCAGTCACAAAGGACGTGTCCTATGTCCTAGAGCGTACTATACTTTCTCTGGTACCAAGACCTTCACACATTTTGTGAGTTTTCTTGGAACACTTTTCCCCTTGTATTATTACCTTACTTCTAGGGATTCTTCTAATATCAAGTTAGGTATCTGTTTTGGGAAAGAAACTTTCTCAAACTATTCACGCTAGAACATCGGCCTCCTGCTTTTTGCAGTACATCTCAAAATTGGAATTCCATGTTCACTATTCATTCCTGTCTTTTTCTGGCAATTCTAGAAAGCAGAGGGGTGACCAACTTGTGTTGGTTTTGTGGATTTTTCCCATCTGAGCAACTTCAAATTCAGTGTTCTGGTCACTCCGCAGTCCCAGGCAGACCAGGGTGGCTGGTTATCCTAGCCTTGCTCACTCCATAGCCCCAGACCTAAAACAAGACTGGCACATATATTATGCTCAGAATATTTGCATTAGGCAGAACTGAGGAGTATAGAAAGTTGACAAAAGAGACATTGTCCTTCACTCTCAACATCCTCTGACCCCAAAAGATATTGCTCGAGATGGGAGAAAAAAGATGGCTAAGAGCCATTATTTAAAATGATTTTGGTTTCAACCTTTCAGTTTGAAAGTCAGTAGGTAGATTTTGGGAATATGACAACATATTCCTGTTCTGCTGGGTAGGAAACTGTCCCTGGTCATTCATTCAACAAATACTATTTTTTTAGACTCATTCTCAAAGTACTCCCACTTCTCTACAAGCTCATGAGTAAAGCATATTCACTTTCTTGAAATATTCTGGTATGAGATTAGCTAAATTTCTGTCAGCTATGAATGTGAAATGGGAGTGGGGGGTGGTGTGGGTTCTGGGGATGAGGGCTGTGGGCGCCAGGATTCCTGTGTTGTCCTGGGGTTATGCTGTGATGATATTCTACTTCCACCCTGATGTCCCATTTTCTCCATACTCCCAGGGATAGAAATGTGTCTCGAAGTAAATGCATGATCTGTGTCCATGAAGAAATGAAGTGCATTACAGGAACAAGATGTCCTGAGTCAAGCTCCAGTAAACAAACTTGGTAATTCTTCTGGAAAGTCCTCCGTAATTTTAAACAGACTCTTGAGTGCTTGCAACTGTTTGGGAGTGTTTATTAACCCAGCATGTTTCAGAGTCAGCATCAAGGACTGCAGCCTCCCAAACAAGAAAATTAGAAAGCATGTCTCGTTCCCACAGCGATAGAAGAAGGGCAAAGGCTATTAGGACAGCTCATCGCTTACAATATTGAAAACACCCTGACAGGCTTGTCCAGGTCCACAGAAGAGCCCAGTGGAGCGGGGGGAGGGAAACAGCACTGCAGCAGCAGCTGTCAGGCAGGTAAGTGGTCAGCTTGCGCCTGTGTATGAAGATAGAGATCAAAGTGAGGAAAAAAGGGAACTGAAATGCTTCTCAGAACCACGCATGAGTCCTGCTCTGAAGTATGTCCTTCAGACTTTGAGGGAAAAGATGAAGAAAATGAGAGGGTGAAAGACAGTCTGGAGAGGAAATGGGGAAGATACCCAGGAGTGTTCTCACCTGCACAGAATTAATTCTTTTTATGAGGAAACAACATCAATTTCCCTTGCTGCTCTATCAAGCAGCAGGATAGAGGGAGCTCAAATAATCCTCCAAGTGTTCTTGACCTTGAGGGTCACCCCCAAAATAGGTATTTCTATCACAAGATGAACCTGTACACAGAGAGTACAATAGATTACCCAGATCCATTATCCTGGTACCACTCTGGTTGGCTATGTTACAGGTTACCCTAAAAGTTCAGTTGCTTACAATTCTCACCATTTTATTACAATTCTTGTCATTTGGGCAAGGTTCTGTTGGATGGTTTTTCTGTCCCTCAAGGTATTGACTGTAGTTATTTAGGGGTTCAGTTAGCAGGAGGTCTTATCTGGTTTGGAGGATCCAAGATAGCTTCCTTCACAGGTCTGGTCCCTTGGAGGGTGTAGTGGCTGAGTAATGGTTCCCAAAGATATCCACGTGCTAGACACTAGAACTTGAGAATGTTAACTTATATGGCAAAGGGGACTTCACAGGTGGGATTTAGTTAAGGATTCAAAATGGGGAGATGTCCTTAGGTGGGCCCTAAGGTAATCAGAACTGTCCTTCCAAGAGAGATGGAAAGAAGTTTAAGTGCAGAGAAGAAAGTGCCATAGGAAGAGTGAGAAAAAATGCCCCAGGGTTGGCTTTGAAGACGGTGGAAGAGGAAGAACCAAGGGACAACCTGATATGCTAATCTTACTTGGAAAAGGCACAGAACACAGTCTCTACTGGGACCCTGGAGGAAGTGAGGCTGTGCTGATACCTTGGACTTCTGACCTCCAGAACTATAAGAAAACAAGTGTTTTTTTTTCTTTTTAAAAGCCAATAAATTTATGGCAATTTGTACAGCAGCCACAGGAAACTAATATGGTGGAGGTGATCAGAAGACTAGATTGAAGTGAGACTTTGTAGTGGAGTGTCTGTGTGGCCTCTGCAGGATGGGGCTGGTCTAGTATTCCTTTTATGGCAACTCAAGACTCCCAGAGAATTTTCCAGAAGAGAAGGAGAAAACTTCCAGTTTCTCAAAGACTGTGAACTACACAGACTGCCTAAATTTAATGGATGGTAGTACAGACCCTACCTCTTCCTAGGACAGCTGTCAAAGACTTTGTGGCCATCTGTTTATTTCAGGAAAGAATACTTTGAACAGGCATGCCCTTCTTCCTACGTGTCAGATCACATTTGTATGCTTATTCCATCTGCTGACTACCAAAATCTTGGTGCTTTGGTGGGTACAATCATTCACTGGTTTGACAGAGGGAACAGAGTGATATAGATTCTTCTGTATTCCTGATGGAATACTAAATCAGATTGCCATAAGTCATTCTAAAAAAGCTCAACAAAATAAGTGAGCTTTCCACAGGACACTCATTCATTCACTTTCTCATAGTCTTTCTGCCAAGTTTGCTGGAAGACAGACACTGTTTCATCCACTGTGATCACCAGTATAGAAGGCTCTGTGGCAAAACTGACAAATGTTCATTAGAAAACTGATTTCAAAATAGAGGAGGTTATATTTCTCTCTTCTTTAGTCTGACAAACTGATAGACAAACTGGTAGACAGGACCACAGTTTCTCAGGAAATATCACTCCCACTTCTTCCAGCCCAGTTGCGGGGAGGGTAATGTTCAGAGTCACTCATGCACTTCTCCATGTGTTATTTCTTTTGATCCTCATAACATCCTCTCTCTGAGCTTATTGTTTCTAATAATAGGAAACTAAGCCAGAGAAAAGTTACTGTGCAAATTAAATGATCCAGCTGCAACTGTGGGTCAGCCTTTCGCCTTTTACAGCTGAGAGGTTTCTTGGAGATGGGCATGTGATGAAAGGACAGAGGCAGGTCTTCTACAGATCTGTTATGCCATTCTTTCTACATTGCAAAAGCATCCTGGGTCCACACAACCGGCTAACTTGATGAGTGTTTAAGTGTTTAGACATCTGGAACTAAAATGGATCCGAGATGGGGTCATTGCATCAGCAACATGCAGTATACACTGGCTATTGTCTTGAAGTTCTTTAGATAATGCTTTTGTATTTGGTGCTATAGTGGGGTGCGACGCCCTTTTCTGTCCATGCCATGTCCTAGTCCATCCACGCCTTGTGACAATTGCTTTTCCAGGAAAAGGACACCACATGTGGGAATTGGGCGTGGGGATCTTGAAATGTTTCTTACTGATAATTGTAATTTGTGTAGTTCACATGTGTATGTTTTTATGTAATGCTCAATATGGAGTCGAGGGTGGAGACTCCAGGGGGGTTGCTGGAGGCCCTCTAGATAACCCCTTTGTGAGGACTGATTG